>JARQOC010000012.1:99445388-99513342 GCA_033576535.1 Allobates femoralis | reverse complement strand
CAGACAGACACATAGATAGATAGATAGATAGATAGATAGATAGATAGATACAGACATAGATAGCAGGATAGATATTAACATAGATCGATAGATAGAGCGTCACTGCTAGCACCAGTTCATAAAAGGATAGATAGAGGGATTGATTGAGATAGATAGGAGGATCGATAGAAAGAAGGATACATTTATAGATGGATAGATAGATGATTGATAGGGCCACGTCACACACAGATATTTGTGCAGATATTGTTCGCAGATCTCTGGTTGCAGTGAAATCATGGACACATTATTCCATTTGTACACAGTCACAAAATGGAACAATGTGTCCATGATTTCACTGCAATCAGAGATCTGCGAACAATATCTGCACAAATATCTGTGTGTGTGACGTGGCCCATAGATAGATAGATAGATAGATAGATAGATAGATATATGGGTAGATATATGGATAGATAGAAGGATAGATGGGTGGATAGATAGATAGATAGATAGATAGATAGATAGATAGATAGATAGATAGATAGATAGATAGATAGATAAAAGGATAGATAGAGGGATTGATTGAGATAGATATGAATTTGAATTTGATAGATAGATGGATAATCAGATAGATAAATACATAGATAAATAGAAAGAAAGAAAAAGGATAGAAGGCTAGACAGAAGGATAAATAGAAGGATGGATGGACAGATGAATAGATAGTCAGATAGATGGATACATAGATAAATAGAAAGGAAGGATAGATGGACAGATAGATAGATAGATAGATAGATAGATAGATAGATAGATAGAAATAGATACATAGATAGATAGATAGATAGATAGAAATAGATAGATAGATAGATAGATAGATAGATAGATAGAAATAGAGAGATAGATAGAAATAGATAGATAGATAGATAGATAGATAGATAGATAGATAGATAGATATTCAGGCCATCACACACTTTGGTTATCCTTCTCACTGACCCCAGCCCCCCTGGCCCGTCTCTCTACGTCCCGCGGACCCCTGACTCACACGTCGCCTCCTCTATCACATCCAGGGAAGTGTCTCCGTCTCTATTAGAAGCTCATGAACAATGGAAGTTATTTGTCACATCTCATATAAATCCAATTTGCCCTCCTTCCCCGAGCACCAGTGCATAGATAGGGCCCGGGCCGGGGCCCCCTCCACCATGATTGCTCCCCCAGCCCCAGAGGTTGCATGAAGTGTGTGCAGAGCAACAGATGATGTTCTGTGAGGAGTGAGAACATTCTGCCGCTGCTCCTGGCCTTCTGGGATGTCCATTGTTACCGCCGCTGACATATGGACACCATTGTGCGCCACACAAAGCCTCCACTTAATGCTCATTCAGCTCCATGGTCCGGCCCGATCATGCCGACAGACTGGCTTCTCAGTATGTTCATTCCAAGAAGAAGAAGAGCCGGGGCGGGGGGAGCAGTGTCCTGAAGAGGCTGTGTGAGTGGTCTCCGAGCCCGGGCACAGCTGGACTACACAACCGCTTTAGCAAAATGAATGAAATTCAATTGTTTGCCCAAGTCGGTTTCATTAGATATTGAAAGGGAAAGGACTGATTGAGCTGGAAGCCTCTACATGGTGCACTCACAGGCGGAAGAATGTCCCCATGGAAGAGGCGCACGCCAGCAGCCACTATACCATCCTCTCGCTCCAACCCTAATGATAGGGGCAAAATAAAATGTAAAAAAAAGCCAAGCTCCTCTATGGAAACCTTAAAGGGTTCTTCACCATTTTTATAGATGGATATTTTCGGATAGAGCTTGTAAATACAAGCACTTTTGTAATTTACTGCTTGTTAAAATTCACAACCGTTCATGAGATATTAACACTTTTCTTTTGTTTACAGCTCGTTGCCATGGAGACCGACCACCGCTGCTATATGTCTTGTAAGCACTGTGCTGAACCTGACCAGGATTAATGGTCACCACACATTCCAGAGATCCGGGCCAGCTTCAAAACAGTGCTAACAAGCTCAGAAGAAGAGAGATTAGAGCACTGTGAATGTTTTGATGTCTATCAGCGGTGGTCGGTTTCCAAGACAACAAGCTGTAAACAATAGAAAAGTGTTAATATCTCGAGAACGACTGAGAATTCTAACAAGCAGTAAATTGTGACATTGCTTGTGTTTACAAGCTCCATCTGAAAATACCCAATTATAAGGATGGAAAAAAAACCTTTAATTACAATTCAATTGTTATTACCATGTTCCTACTGCGAGTATTAGATTGCTATATTGCTATATCTGCGTTAACCAATTCTTGCTGCAAGTTATTAATTCACCAATCTCAGGAGATCCTAGCCACTCATGAGACCCTCACCAATCTCAGTAAGAACACTCACCAATTCGTAATGACCTCACCAATCTCGTGAGGCCCTCAACTACAAATGTCGGAGATCCTGAGCAATCTCAATGAGACCACTCACCATCTTGTGTTACCCCATCGACCAATCATATAAGGGACCCTCACAATCTCATGAGACCCTCCCCATCTCGTGAAACCTAACCAATCTTGCTGAGACCATGACCAATCTCGTGAGACCCTCATCAGTCTCGTGAGACCCTGACCAACCTAGTGAGACCCTTACCAATCTGCGAGAGCCCACCAATCTCGTGAGACCCTCACCAATTGTGAGACCTGACCAATCTCTGAGACCCTCATCAGTCTTGTGAGACCCTGACCAATCTCGTGAAACCCTGACCAATCTCTGAGACCCTCACCAATCTCATGAACCCTGACCAATCTCGTGAGACCATGACCAATCTCGTGAGACCCTCACCAATCTCGTGAGACCCTGACCAATCTCTGAAACCCTGACCAATCTCGTGAGACCCTACCAATCTCATGAAACCATGACCAATCTCGTGAGACCCTCACCAATCTCGTGAGACCCTCACCAATCCTGAGACACTACCAACCTCGAGAGACCCTGACCAATCTTGTGAGACCCTCACCAATCTCATGAGACCCTACCAATCTCGTGAGACCCCCACCAATCTCGTAGACCCTCACCAATCTCGTGAGACCCTCACCAATCTCGTGAGACCCTCACCAATCTCGTGAGACCCCACCAATCTCGATAGACCCTCACCAATCTCGTGAGACCCTCACCAATCTGTGAGACCCATGACCAATCTCGATGAGACCCTCAATGTCCTCGATGAGACCCTGACCAATCTCATGAAACCAACTAGACCCAAATCTCGTGAGACCCCACCAATCTCGTGAGACCCTCACCATTCTGTGAGACCCTCACCAATCTCGAGAGACCCTCACCAATCTCAGTGAGACCCTGACCAATCTCTGAGACCCTCACCAATCTCGTGAGACCCTCACCATCTTGTGAGACCCATCACCAATCTCAAGAGACCCTGACCATTTGTGAGACCCTCACCAATCTCATGAAACCCTCACCAATCTCATGAGACCTACCTGAACCCACCATCTCGTGAGATCCTGACCAATCTCGTGAGACCCTCATCAGTCTCGTGAGACCCTCACCAATCTCGAGAGACCCTCACCAATCTCGTGAGACCCTCACCAATCTCGAGAGACCCTTCACCAACTCAGAGACCCTGACCAATCTTGTGAGACCCTACCAATCTCATGAGACCCTCACCAATCTCGTGAGACCCTCACCAATCTCGTGACACAAACCCTCATCGTCTCGTGAGACGCTGACCAAATCTCGTAAGACCCTGACCAATATCGTGAACCCTCACCAATTTTCGTGAGATCCTGAGCAATCTCAGAGACCCTCACCATCTTGTGAGACCCTCACCAATCTCATGAGACCGTCACCACAATCTCGTGAACTGCCGAACCCCCTGTCCATCGTACCTACCTTGTGAGAACCTGACCAATCTCTGAGCCCTACCACCGTGACCCACCATTCATGAGACCAATGTAACCTCATCTCGTGAGAGACCTTATCCAATCTCATTGGAGACCCTCAATCATAATCTCCGTGAGACCCTGACCAATCTCGTGAAACCCTGACGAATCTCGTGAGACCCTGACCAATCTCGTGAAACCCTGACCAATCTCGTGAGACCCTCACCAGTCTCGTGAGACCCTCACCAATCTCGAGAGACCCTGACCAATCTTGTGAGACCCTCACCAATCTCATGAGACCCTCACCAATCTCGTGAGACTCTCACCAATCTCGTGAGACCCTCACCAATCTCGTGAGACCCTCATCGGTCTCGTGTGACCCTGACCAATCTCGTAAGACCCTGACCAATATCGTGAAACCCTCACCAATGTCGTGAGATCCTGAGCAATCTCATGAGACCCACACCAGTCTTGTGAGACCCTCACCAATCTCATGAGACCCTCACCAATCTCGTGAGACCCTCATCGGTCTCGTGAGAACCTGACCAATCTTGTGAGACCCTGACCAATCTCGTGCGACCCTCACCATTCTTGTGAGACCATGACCAATCTCGTGAGACCCTTACCAATCTCATGAGACCCTCATCAATCTCGTGAGACCCTCACCAATCTCATGAGACCCTCACCAATCTCGTGAGACCCTGACCAATCTCGTGAGACCCTGACCAATCTCGTGAGACCCTGAGCAATCTCATGAGACCCTCACCAATCTCATGAGACCCTCACCAATCTCGTGAGACCCTCACCAATCTCGTGAAACCATGACCAATCTCGTGAGACCCTCACCAGTCTCGTGAGACCCTCACCAATCTCGAGAGACCCTCACCAATCTCGAGAGACCCTCACCAATCTCGAGAGACACTCACCAACCTCGAGAGACCCTGACCAATCTTGTGAGACCCTCACCAATCTCGTGAGACCCCCACCAATCTCGTGAGACCTTCATCGGTCTCGTGAGACCCTGACCAATCTCGTAAGACCCTGACCAATCTCGTGCAACCCTCACCAATGTCGTGAGATCCTGAGGAAACTCATGAGACCCTGACCAATCTCGTGCGACCCTCACCATTCTTGTGAGACCATTACCAATCTCGTGAGACCCTTACCAATCTCATGAGACCCTCATCAATCTCGTGAGACCCTCAACAATCTCGTGAGGCGCTCACCAACCTTGTGAGACCCTTACCAGTCTTGTGAGACCCTAACCAAACTTGTGAGACCCTCACCAATCTTGTGAGACCCTCACCAGCCTCGTGAGACCCTCATCAATCTTGTGAGACCCTCACCAATATCGTGAGATGCTCACCAATCTCATGAGACCCTCAATCTCCTGAGACCCCCACCAGACTCGTGAGACCCTCACCAGTCTCGTGAGACCTTCACCAATCTCTTGAGATGTTCACCATTCTTGTGAGATCATCACCAATCTCGTGAGACAATTGAGTCATGGGCGAATCTCTCCATTCACTTTTTCCACAGTAACGTTTGCTGCAGAACTGAACAGAGCAAGCTATGAATGAGCAGCTCCAGCGCATGCGCAGCTTCTTCATATAAGGCAGCCATGATGCGAGCTGATGGAGCTCCCCTTTAAGACCCGGAACATGCTAGGTGTGATCAGCGCCGGACTGGGGTGTCTGGGGCCCACCAGGAAAATTGACTCCAGGGGCCCACCCACCCGAGCCCACCCACCCGAGCCCACCCACCCGGGTCCACCCATTCTTCAGCTATATGCAAATACCTGTTATGCCTATTATAGTGGAGCGTGGACTGTAAAACACAGGCGGCTCCTGCACATCCCTGTGCGCTCACCATTATTGCGATGTACAATTACTGTAGTTTGCATTAAAGGGATTTTTCGGTGAACACAAGTTCTCAGCGATGCACAGGTTAGGAAGGTGATCAATTTTATTGGTGGAATCTGCACCATCAGAAGAATGTGGCACTTTGAGCATTTGGTGAGTTTTTTACCTCTGTATTTGTAAGACAATACCAGGAGTGGAGCAATCAGAGGAAATGTTTTCTGCATTTCTCACCCTCTCCTGGTTTTGTCTTATAAATACTGAGGTGAAAATCTCACCAAATGCTCAGCTTGCTTTCTCTGGAGAACCTCTGTGACGGTGCGTGCACACGGTCTGGAGGAGCTGCGTGTTGGACGCAGCTCCTACGGACCTGAGTGAAGGCGAGGGTGGCCGCAGGGAGACCGCAGCCGCCCTGTACTCGCCATGTGCGGCGGGTGCAGGGCGGCTTCTCTCTGCAGTCACCCGATGACAGCCGCTTCCGACTCCGCTGCATGAAATAAACATGCTGCTGAGGGGGGGACTGCCGGCAATCCGCACCACAGCTCCAAACACGCTGCGGACAGGTTACGCATAGTGAGGATGGGATTTCTTGAACTCCCATCCACTATGCTAGTACTGTACTACGCAGCGTTTTAGATGCAGAAGCAAGAGGCTGCGTCCAAAACGCTGCGTACACTGATCGTGTGCACGCACCCTGACTGCATCTCCGCTGCAATGTCACAGAACAGGGAGGGGTTAAATATCCAAGTATTTAATATGTTTTGGAAATAAAGACATTTCCCCTTATTGATATCAGATAAAACAAATGTCTGACCACAATCCACTCTACGAAGACCAATATTACCATACCACCACACTGTGACCAGATCACATATTACCATGACATAGTGCCCAAATAAAGCCACATACAAGGCACAAATACTGCCACACCATGACCAAAGCACATAATACCACCACATAGTGATCAAATACTACTACATATAAGGTATAAGTACTGCCACACCATGAGACCTCATATTACCACCACATAGCGACTGTATAATACTACATACAAGGGACAAATACCGTCATGTCATGACCAAAGTACATAATGCCACCACATAGTGACAAATAATACTAAATTAATAAAAATTTAAAAAAGCTCTGCATATAGTGTCAGTGTACAGGTAATGCAATGATCACCATTGACATTATACACAGGAGCTCTGTATATAGTGTCAGTGTGTGTGTATAAGTAAGGCTAAGGTCACACTTGCAAAATTCTAAGTTCCCTGCGTTGTTTGCATAGAACTTAGATTTTTTTTTCCTCACTACGCAGCCTGTACGCAGCCTTCACGCAGGCTGAGTAGCAGCGGACGCGGCCCCTAGCAACCCGCTGTGTTTCCTGGATACCAGCTACACAGCGGGCTGCAGGGAGTGCGATTTGCACCACGCACAGGGGAACGCATCACGATGCGCTCCCCTGTGCGTGGTGCAAATTGCACTCCCCGCAGGGTTGCTAGGGGCCACGTTCGCCGCTACTCAGCCTGCGTGAAGGCTGCGTAGTGAGAAAAAATTCTAAGTTCTATGCAACCAACGCAGGGAACTTAAAATTTTGCAAGTGTGACCCTAGCCTTATACACATACTCACCAGTGATGTCTCTAGGTGAAGTTCTTTATCTGTCGCAGACCGATATCACGTCTTCTCTGTAGGACTCATCTCTGCAGAAAATAACATAGTTAGTTATACCTGACTCACTTCCAGAGCACAATCCACACTTTTCCCAAGATTTCTACACTACATGAAATGACAAAAAAAGAAACATAGTGCCGCACTACACAGTAACAGTACTCCAGTGTCATTCTGTGCCTGCTCATCCTTGTCAGCAGACATATTTGTCTGATGGCAAAGATGTAGCAGAGCTGAAGACAAAAGACCCGTGGATTACGTCGAAACAAGGATTTTTTAATTAAAGATGGAGTCCCTAAATGTGTTTTGTGTTTTATTTTTAATTTTAAAAAAAATTCTGTTTTTTTTTCTGTTTACTAGAAATTCATGTTGGCCATGTCTAATTTGTCATGACACCATGAAGTTTGGGCTTAGTACCAGCTATTAATACAAAGCTGGCCTGGTACTAACCCTTTTATTACCCAGGGTGCCACTCACCACCAGAGCCACTGGAAGAGCTGGGTAAAGTGCCTGGAAATGGTGTTATGGTGAATGCGCCATTTTCAGGGGTGGCTGCGGGTTGCGATTTTCAGTGTGGGGGGCCAAGAACGCTTGGGCCTTACCATGCTGAGAATCCCAGCCCCCTGCTGCCTTGTTTAATCTGGCTGGCGATCAACATATCACGGGAGCCCACACATTTAAAAAAATATAGATATTTTACATAAGTTTAAAACAAATATTTGGCTTATCTGTCTTTTGATTGCCAGCCAAGGTAAAGCCAGGCAGCTGGGGGTGGCAGGCCGTAGCTGTCCGCTTTATCTGCGGTGAGAATCAAAAATTCTGCAGAGCGCTATGTCGTGTTTTTAAAAATTATTTATTTTCACACTTCTATATGTGACAGACCACAACAGCCAATCACAGATGCGGTCAAAGAGGATGGGCATCTGTGATTGGCTGTTCGAGAAATCTACAACCAGCCCATACATTCTAGTACGGTACTATGTATGGGCTGCATTCAGGTTACCTAAGCAGCCAATCACAGATGCCCATTCTCTGTGTTAGTGTCTGTGATTAGCTGTTGGGCCTGTCACACATATAGAAGTGTGAAAACAAATAAATACTAAAAAAAAACATGACGTAGCGCTCCGCAGATTTTTTGATTCTCAGCGCAGATAAAGCAGACAGCTACGGGCTGCCACCTCCAGCTGCCTGGCTTTACCTTCGATGGTGATCAAAAGTCAGGAAAGCCCATTTTTTTTTTATAAATTATTAAAAAAAAAAATGAGTGGGCTCCCGCCATATTTTGATCGGCAGCTGGGGGCTGGGATTCTCAGCATGGTAAGGCCCAAGCATTCTGGGCCCCGATGCTGAAAACGGCAGCCCACAGCCAATCCTGGAATTGGCGTAGTCATCATAGTGCCATTTCCAGGCGCTTTATTCGGCTCTTCCAGTGGCCCTGGTGGGGGGGGGGGTGGCACGCTGGGTAATAAAGGGGTTAGTACCAGCTTTGTATTATCAGTTGGTACTAACCCTGAAATTCATGGCATCACGCCAAACTAGACATGGCCACCATGAATTTCTAGTAAACAGAAAAAAAACACAACACAGAGAAAATAAATGTTTAATAAAACTCAAACACATTTAGGGACTCCATCTTTAATAAATAAAAAAAATCCTTGCTCCGACGTAATACACAGGTCTTCTGTCTTCAGCTCTGCTACATCTTTGCAATCAGACAATATGTCTGCTGACAGAGATGAGCAGTCACAGAATAACAGTAGAACACACCTGTTAGTGATAGAATCTCTCAGCTGGCCTCCAGCCAACGACCGTATTTCCTGTGCATTGCAAACAATGCATACTTTCAAACGTATGCCTATTTTTGCAAGCGTTAGAATGCATTTTTGCAATGCAAGTCTACGGTACATTGCATTTGTGCTGCTTTACAACTGATCCGTTGCAACGCACAGCATAAACGCAATGTTAACAGCTGCGAGGAGGGGAGACAGAGCCCTAGTCAGTCTACTGATGGTACTATCATACCCATTGCCCAGTATGTCCTTCCAGCCTTTGTGGCACTATTATGCCCATTGCCCAGTATGTACTGCCAGCCTCTGTGGTACTATCATGCTAGTACTACCACCAGTGGCTGTCAGGACATGCTGAGTGGGCATGATAGTACCACAGATGCTGACAGGACGTATTGGGCAATGGGCATGCATGATAGTACCACCAGAGGCTGGCATAACATGCTGGCCAACGGGCATGATAATCATGGCCATTGCCTAGTAGTATGTTCTGCCAGCCTCAGCTAAGGGTCCCAGGCAGTTACCTTCTCATCCGTCCTGCTGCTGGCTGGGAGTCCTGTACAGTGCAGCATGTAGTGTGAATGCCACACTATGGAGATGCTGCTTCTACTACTGCCACATGGAGGCGAGGCTCAGGACCACAGAGATTACAGGGGCCACATAAGGGGCGGATATGGGTCCCAATCAGGGGCGTACATAGAGATCATCATGGGGCCCACTCAGATGCGTACATAGAGATCATCATGGGGCCCACACATAAGCTCACATAGAGATCATGGGGCCCACTCAGATGCGTACATAGAGATCATCATGGGGCCCACTCAGATGCGTACATAGAGATCATTATGGGGCCCACACATAAGCGCACATAGAGATCATGGGGCCCACTCCAATGCGTACATAGAGATCATCATGGGGCCCACACATAAGCGCACATAGAGATCACGGGGCCCACACATAAGCGCACATAGACAGGGGCGGAACTACACTGGTGCAGCTGCACCAGGGCCCCGACCGGCTAGGGGCCCCCTTCAAGCCTGGAGAGGGGCCCCCAGCCGACCCCCGCAAGCTGCGGTCAGAGGAGAGGAGGGTCAGGCAAGGGAAGCAGAGAGCTTCCTGCTTCCCTTGCCTGATCCCGCCCCTCCTCTCTTCTGCCCCTCCATGTCGCAGGACACTGCAAACAGCCGGCGCGGCTCACCAGGCAGGAGAGCACCGCGCCGGCGGCTCCCAGCACCGTCTACCACCCCCCTCCATCGGGCCGCGCCGACGGCTATACAGCTATTAGCACCCCCCCCGGGCCGCGCCGACGGCCGGCAGCACCCCCCCTCCCCCCGGCGCCTGCACCAGGGCCCCCAGGGGTCACGGTCCGCCCCTGCACATAGAGATCACGGGGCCCACACAGATGCGCACATAGGGATCATCATGGGGTCCACACATAGGTGCACATAGAGATCATGGGGCTCTGTGAGGTTAGGCTCTCACCGCACCCCAGTATGGTGCCATCAGGGAGCTCCCACAGTATTTGCTTCATGCTAAGGCCTGTGATGCCCTGTGGGACCTCCCTGAGAGCACCATGCTGGGGGCAGTAGTAGAAGCAGCATCTCCTCACACTAAATGCTGCACCACAGCACTACAGGCCCCCAGCAGGTGAGACTGGATGGTGGAGGCTGCAGCACATTCTGGGACCCCCAGGCCCCAGGCTGATGGCTGAGGAGCCCATCTCTTATGGAAGAATGGGCTCCTCAGTCACTCAGCAGGACGACCTAACACTGCCCACCCCCCTGCCCCCCCTAACCCAAGCCTCCTCCCCTGGACAACCGCCTTTATAGTCACCCTGCCTGGGCTGCCGCCTGACTGTCTGCGGGTCTGCTGGGGCGACGGCGGGTGACGGTCCCTCTCCTCCTCAGCGACGCTGCCGGCACCTGCGCTGCAGACACAGCCTGGATGGAGGCAGTCATCTCAGGCTGAGACTGTCTCCATCTGCGCACGCGCCGGCAGTGTCGCGCTGCGCAGAGGAGGCTGGGCGGCACCGCAACAGCAGGCAAAGCACGGAGAGCTCTCTCCGTGCTTTGCTGCTGCAAGACCAGAACAATCACTCACTAATCATATCGGCAGTGCGCCGATAAGATTAGTGATAATACCGGAGGGGGGCCTCACACTGTCACTCTGCAGGGCCCAGGGGGGGTATGGGGGCGGGGCTAAGTGGGCGGGGCTAAAAAGTGTCGGGGCCCCCCGGGGGATCTCCCGATCTCCCGCCGGGCCAGTCCGCCCCTGGGTGTGATGTATTAACATGCTTCAGTCTATGAATAGTAGAAACAGAGTATTATTCTGCAGATCTCTGCCGGTGATGTAATAATCTGCAATCTATAGGGGATTATATGCAAAACTCATTAATATATGTATGAGGCAGATGGGTAGAGAGGACTCAGAAGACTTAACCCTTGAGATGAATAAGGCCTTGAAACATCTGAAGTCAGGAGGGTCAAGGCCAGAACCTTAACCAGCCCACACAAGTGAATGCTGTATAAGTGGTTCTTAGTATTAAGAGGGTCCTTAATTCAATGTTGTCTTCAATCATTTTGCTGATTATGAAATCACTTCATTATACTAAACTTTGTCAATTCAGTCACTGCCTATGCAGAGCGCAGCAGCCAATAATAACATTTAGTATAATGAAGTGACTCAATAAGCAGACACCTTGATGACAGATAGTGAATGGCTAATGAATGAGTACAATTTCGTCACTACCTATGCAAAGCGCAGCAGCTGATGACAAAGTCATCTCACCTGTAGCGCTCTGCATAGGCAGTGACCAAGTTCAGAAAGCTTAGTATAATGTAGGGAGCCGGTGACTCCATAAGCAGAGGCCTAGATGACAGAAGATGAACAGCTAATGAATGAAGACAATTCAGTCATCGCCTATGCAGAGCGCAGCAGCTGGTGACAAATTCATCTCACTTGCATAGGCAGTGACCAAATTGACAAAGCTTTGTATACTGAAGTAAGCTGAAGACCTAGAAAACAGAAGATGAACAGCTAATGAATCGAGACAACTCAGTCACCACCTATGCAGAGCACAGCAGCCTATGACAAATTAATTTCACCTGTAGCACTCTGCATAGGCAGTGACTGAATTGACAAAGTTTAGTATAATGAAGTGACTCCAAAGCAGACACCTCGCTGACAACATGGTGAACAGCTAATCAATGAGGACAATTGGTCATCGCCTAAGCAGATCGCAGCAGTCGGTGACAAGTTCATCTCACCTGTAGCACTCTGCATAGGCAGTGACTGAATTGACAAATGTTATGGCGGGTTTACACGTCGCGATATCGGCGTCCAACTCCGATCCAACTCCGACCAAAAGTCACGTGGGTCGGGAGTTGGACCCGATATCGTTCGCGCGTTGTATGGTTTGAACGTACAACGCGATGCTGGAATGATGCCAAAACGATATCGGGGTTGAATGAGCGTGCTATTCAACCGCCCGATATCGCATGACCGTTGTAGCCGCATCGTACCGTGTAACAGCCCAACTACGATGTGTACTCGCACCTCACCCATTAACTCCCATGTTAAATGGTCGTTACTGGGTTGGTGGGCGTACACATCGTACGGACGTTGTTTCCCGATATCGCAGCGTGTAAACCGCCGATGCAATATCGGGAAAAACGCTCAAAAAATGCGCGCTCCCGCACCGTTGCCTACGATATCGCCATGATATCGGGACGTGTAACCCCACCATCAGTATGATGAAGTGAATCCATAAACAAATACCTCGTTGACAGAAGATGAAAAGCTAATCAATTAGGTCAATACATTCATTACCTATGCAGAGCGCAGCAGCCAATGACAAATTCACCTTACCTGGAGCGCTCTGCATAGGCAGTGACCGAATTGACAAAGCATAGAGCTAAAGTGACTTCATAAGCAGACACCTCTTTGACAGAAGATAAACAGCTAATGAATAAGGACAATTCGGTCACTGTCTATGCAGAAGGCAGCAGCCGGTAACCAATTTATCTCACAGGTAGCGCTCTGCATAGGCAGTGACCAAATTGATAAAGCTTTGCATAATGAAGTGAGCTGAAGTGAGTCAATAAGCAGACACCTCATTGACAGAAGATGAAGAGCTAATGCATGAGGTCAATTTGTTCACTGCCTATGCAGAGCGCAGCAGTCAAGGTCAAATTCATCTCACCTGTAGCACTCTGAATAGTCAGTGACTGAAATGACGAAGTTTAGTATAATGAAGTGAATTTCTAAGCTGACACCTCGCTGACAGATGGTGAAAAGCTAATAAATGAGGGTGATTCAGTCACCGCCTATGCAGAGCGCAGCAGCTGATGACAAAGTCATCTCACCTGTAGTGCTGTGCATAGAAAGATATCAATGCACTGATCCATAAAGAAGCGGGGTTTGGTTGGGGAGGTGGTGGTGAAATATTGCACCCCTATAGACCTTAAACAAGTGGGCAACCCCCCCGGCTCCCAGCATGTGTGCCCCCGCCAGTCACTGTGCCAGCTGCAGCCTAAGGCAGACAGAACCAGGACCGAACACCTGAGATGACCCAGTTGCTGAGGCCTTGAGACGTCTTGAGTGTGATGTGCTGCCGCCGCTCTTCAAGGTCTGCTCTTGGCGGAGCCTCATCTGGTTGCATCTATTGACTCAGGGATTGGATTTTGCTGTAGAAGTCGTCAGGAGAGCAGCTGCTGCGGCGCCTCGCACCCCGGAATAATCTTGTGTGCACACACGGATCTGTTTGCACACTTTGTTTCATAACACGGGTCTTTGTGGCGCTGCCATCTGCGTTTCCTGGACTGGCACCCAAATAAGCAGAGTGGAGAAATCACAGCAGAATGTGTTATTATCACCATCATTATTATATACTGGAGACAATGGGGTCGTCTGAGGGGCCCCCGGAGAGCGGTCCCCCAGCCGGGATGAGGGGGGCGCGGTCTGTAATGTGGCCGCTTACATACATCTGACTTTTGTAGGTTTCATCGTGTTTTCCACATCTGTTATACAGGGTTGGCAGACGCTCATGTATTGTAGCATTGATGCCAGGTTGGCATGTCACAGAAGCTATGGAGGCAGAGAAGATGACAGGAACCCGAAGATCTATATGTCTGATACCACACCGCTCAGCTTCACTACACTCCCTATACAGAGATGTAAGGGGCAGTGTTATAGGAGTTATATTCCTGTACATAAGAGCAGTATTATAGTAGTTATATTCTTGTATATAGAGGACAGTATTATAGTAGTTATATTCTTGTACATAGGGGCAGTATTATAGTAGTTATATTCTTGTACATAGGGGCAGTATTATAGTCGTTATATTCTTGTACATAGGGGCAGTATTATAGTAGTTATATTCTGTACATAAGAGCAGTATTATAGTAGTTATATTCTTGTATATAGGGGCAGTATTATAGTAGTTATATTCTTGTACATAGGGCATATTATAGTACTTATGTTCTATTACATAGGGCAGTATTATAGTAGTTATATTCTTGTACATAGGGGCAGTATTATAGTAGTTATATTCTTGTACATAGGAGCAGTATTATAGTAGTTATATTCTTGTAATAGGGCAGTATTATAGTAGTTATATTCCTGCACATAAGAGCAGTATTATAGTAGTTATATTCTTGTACATAGGAGCAGTATTATAGTAGTTATATTCTTGTACATAGGAGCAGTGTTATAGGAGTTATATTCTGTACATAAGAGCAGTATTATAGTAGTTATATTCTTGTATATAGGGGCAGTATTATAGTAGTTATATTCTTGTATATAGGGGCAGTATTATAGTAGTTATATTCTTGTATATAGGAGCAGTATTATAGTAGTTATATTCTTGTATATAGGGGCAGTATTATAGTAGTTATATTCCTGTACATAAGAGCAGTATTATAGTAGTTTATATTCTTGTATATAGGGCAGTATTATAGTAGTTATATTCCTGTACATAGAGCAGTATTATAGTAGTTATATTCTTGTATATAGGGCAGTATTATAGTAGTTATATTCTTGTACATAGGGGGCAGTATTATAGTAGTTATATTCCTGTACATAGGAGCAGTATTATAGTAGTTATATTCTTGTATATAGGGGCAGTATTATAGTAGTTATATTCTTGTATATAGGGCAGTATTATAGTAGTTATAATCTTGTACATAGAGCAGTATTATAGTAGTTATATTCTTGTATACTAGGAGCAGTATTATAGTAGTTATAATCTTGTATATAGGGGCAGTATTATAGTAGTTATATTCCTGTACATAGGAGGCAGTATTATAGTAGTTATATTCTTGTATAAAGGGCGGTATTATAGTAGTTATATTCTTGTACATAGGAGCAGTATTATAGTAGTTATATTCTTGTACATAGGAGCAGTATTATAGTAGTTATATTCTTGTACATAGGAGCAGTATTATAGTAGTTATATTCTTGTACATAGGGGCAGTATTATAGTAGTTATATTCTTGTACATAGGAGCAGTATTATAGTAGTTATATTCTTGTACACAGGAGCAGTATTATAGTAGTTATATTTTGTACATAGGGTCAGTATTATAGTAGTTATATTCTTGTAATAGGAGCAGTATTATAGTAGTTATATTCTTGTACATAGGAGCAGTATTATAGTAGTTATATTCTGTACATAGAGCAGTATTATAGTAGTTATATTCTTGTATATAGGGAGCAGTATTATAGTAGTTATATTCTTGTACATAGGGCAGTATTATAGTAGTTATATTCCTGTACATAGGAGCAGTATTATAGTAGTTATATTCTTGTATATAGGGGCAGTATTATAGTAGTTATATTCTTGTACATAGGGCAGTATTATAGTAGTTATAATTCTTGTACATAGGAGCAGTATTATAGTAGTTATATTCTTGTATACAGGAGCAGTATTATAGTAGTTAAAATTCTGTATATAGGGGCAGTATTATAGTAGTTATATTCTTGTACATAGGAGGCAGTATTATAGTAGTTATATTCTTGTACATAGGGCAGTATTATAGTAGTTATATTCTCTGTACATAGAGGCAGTATTATAGTAGTTATATTCTTGTACATAGGGCAGTATTATAGTAGTTATATTCCTGTACATAAGAGCAGTATTATAGTAGTTATATTCTTGTATATAGGGCAGTATTATAGTAGTTATATTCCTGTACATAAGAGCAGTATTATAGTAGTTATATTCTTGTACATAGGGCAGTATTATAGTAGTTATATTCCTGTACATAAGAGCAGTATTATAGTAATTATATTCTTGTATATAGGGGCAGTATTATAGTAGTTATATTCCTGTACATAAGAGCAGTATTATAGTAGTTATATTCTTGTACATAGGGGCAGTATTATAGTAGTTATATTCTTGTACATAGGAGCAGTATTATAGTAGTTATATTCTTGTACATAGGGCAGTATTATAGTAGTTATATTCTTGTACATAGGAGCAGTATTATAGTAGTTATATTCTTGTACATAGGAGCAGTATTATAGTAGTTATATTCTTGTACATAGGGAGCTAGTATTATAGTATATATATTCTTGTACATAGGGCAGTATTATAGTAGTTATATTCTTGTACATAGGGCAGTATTATAGTAGTTATATTCTTGTAACTAGGAGCAGTAATATAGTAGTTATATTCTTGTACATAGGAGCAGTATTATAGTAGTTATATTCTTGTACTATAGGGCAGTATTATAGTAGTTATAGTCTTGTACATAGGAGCAGTATTATAGTAGTTATATTCTTGTACATAGGGGGCAGTATTATAGTAGTTATATTCTTGTACATAGGAGCAGTATTATAGTAGTTATATTTTGTATATAGGAGCAGTATTATAGTAGTTATATTCTTGTACATAGGAGCAGTATTATTATATAGTTATATTCTTGTACATAGGGGCAGTATTATAGTAGTTATATTCTTGTACATAGGAGCAGTATTATAAGTTATTCTTGTATAAGCATATTATATGTATATCTTGTATAGTGAGCAGTATTATAGTAGTTATATTCTTGTACATAGGGCAGTATTATGTAGTTATATTCTGGTACATAGGGGCAGTATTATAGTAGTTATATTCTTGTATATAGGGGCAGTATTACAGTAGTTATATTCTTGTACATAGGAGCAGTATTATAGTAGTTATATTCTTGTATATAGGGGCAGTATTATAGTAAGTTATATTTTGTACATAGGAGCAGTATTATAGTAGTTATATTCTTGTACATAGGGGCAGTATTATAGTAGTTATATTCTTGTAATAGGGGCAGTATTATAGTAGTTATATTATTGTACATAGGAGCAGTATTATAGTAGTTATATTCTTGTACATAGGAGCAGTATTATTATAATAGTTATATTCTTGTACATAGGGGGCAGTATTATAGTAGTTATATTCTTGTACATAGGAGCAGTATTATAGTAGTTATATTCTTGTACATAGGAGCAGTATTATAGTAGTTATATTCTTGTACATAGGAGCAGTATTATGGTAGTTATATCTGTACATAGGAGCAGTATTATAGTAGTTATATTCTTGTAATAGGGCAGTATTACAGTAGTTATATTCTTGTACATAGAGCAGTATTATAGTAGTTATATTCTTGTATATAAGAGCAGTATTATAGTGGTTATATTCTTGTAATAGGTGCAGTATTATAGTAGTTATATTCTTGTACATAGGTGCAGTATTATAGTAGTTATATTCCTGTACATAGAGGCAGTATTATAGTAGTTATATTCTTGTACATAGAGGCAGTATTATAGTAGTTATATTCGTGTATATAGGAGCAGTATTAGAGTAGTTATATTCGTGTATATAGGAGCAGTATTATAGTAGTGTAATTATTTTTTGGTGATATAGATTATATTGAATATGTGTTCTTCCAATAATATCTAAGAGGGCTGCACAGTTGTACCACAATAGGATAGTGTTTTCATATAGGAGCACATGACCCGATCAGACTAAAAATTGTTATTCTACATTTTGCATCAGGATATAATAAATATAGATATCATTTATTGTTTTTTTTAAACCTCTTTACTTTCTGGACTTGTATTTTCAGTGCTCATATTCATTTGAGTACAAAAAAAATCCTTTATTTTTCTGCTCCTTTCTATTCTTGCAAGGTAATATTATGTCATTGTTACTCTACCCCTTGCCATAATAGAGACACGCCCAACAACAAATTCTTTAGCTTCTTCCGCCACCTAGTGCTCAAATGTAAGTAAGCAACAATTCCAAAAATGACTGATCACTCTATAGTAAAGACCTGTACAGTCAGGGAACATAACTACTATAATACTGCTCCTATGTACAAGAATATAACTACTATAATACTGCTCCTATGTACAAGAATATAACTACTATAATACTGCTCCTATGTACAAGAATATAACTACTATAATACTGCTCCTATGTACAAGAATAAAACTACTATAATACTGCCCCTATGTACAAGAATATAACTACTATAATACTGCTCCTATGTACAAGATTATAACTACTATAATACTGCTCCTATGTACAAGAATATAACTACTATAATACTGCCCCTATATACACGAATATAACTACTAAAATACTGCCCCTATGTACAAGAATATAACTACTATAATACTGCTCCTATGTACAAGAATATATCTACTATAATACTGCTCCTATGTACAAGAATATAGCTACTATAATACTGCCTCTATGTACAAGAATATAACTACTATAATACTGCTCCTATATACAATAATATAACAACTATAATACTGCTCCTATATACAATAATATAACTACTATAATACTGCTTCTTTGTACAAGAATATAGCTACTATAATACTGCTCCTATGTACAAGAATATAACTACTATAATACTGCCCCTATGTACAAGAATATAACTACTATAATGCTGCTCCTATATACAAGAATATAACTACTATAATACTGCTCCTATATACAAGAATATAACTACTATAATACTGCTCCTATGTACTAGAATATAATAACTATAATACTGCCCCCATGGACAAGAATATAACTACTATAATACTGCCTTTATGTACAAGAATATAAGTACTATAATACTGCCTCTATGTACAAGAATATAACTACTATAATACTACCCCTATGTACAAGAATATAACTACTATATTACGGCTCCTATGTACAAGAATATAGCTACTTTAATACTGCTCCTATGTACAAGACTATAACTACTATAATACTGCTCCTACGTACAAGAATATAACTACTATAATACTGCCCCAATATACAAGAATATAACTACTATAATACTGCTCCTATGTACAAGAATATAACTACTATAATGCTGCCCTTATATACAAGAATATAACTACTATCATACTGCTCATATGTACAAGAATATATCTACTATAATACTGCTCCTACGTACATGAATATAACTACTATAATAATAATCCTATATACAAGAACATAACTACTATAATACTGCCACTATGTACAAGAATATAATTAGTACAACACTGCTCCTATGTACAGGAATATAACTACTATAATACTGTCCCTATGTACAAGAATATAACTACTATAATGTTGCCCCTATGTACACAAATATAACTTCTATAATACTGCTCCCTATGTACAAGAATATAACTACTTAAATACTGCTCCTATGTACAAAAAAATAACTATTATAATACTGCCCCTATGTACAAGAATATAACTACTATAATACTGCTCCTACGTACAAGAATATAACTACTATAATACTAATCCTATATACAAGAATATAACTACTATAATACTGCCACTATGTACAAGAAATCAACTAGTATAACACTGCTCCATGTACAGAATATAACTACTATAAATACTGTCCCTATGTACAAGAATATAACTACTATAATGCTGCCCCTATATACAAGAATATAACTTCTATAATACTGCTCCCTATGTACAAGAATAAAACCACTTAAATACTGCCCCTATGTACAAGAATATAACTACTATAATACTGCCCCTATGTACAAGAATATAACTACTATAATACTGCCCCTATGTTCAAGAATATAACTACTATAATACTGCTCCTATGTACAAGAGTATAACTACTATAATACTGCTCCTATGTACAAGAATATAACTACTATAATACTGCCCCTATGTACAAGAATATAACTACTATAATACTGCCCCTATATACAAGAATATAACTACTATAATACTGCCCTATGTACAAGAATATAACTACTATAATACTGCTCCTATGTACAAGAATATATCTACTATAATACTGCTCCTATGTACAAGAATATAGCTACTATAATACTGCCTCCATGTACAGGAATATAACTACTATAATACTGCTCCTATATACAATAATATAACTACTATAATACTGCTCCTATATACAATAATATAACTACTATAATACTGCTTCTTTGTACAAGAATATAACTACTATAATACTGCCCCCATGGACAAGAATATAACTACTATAATACTGCCTTTGTGTACAAGAATATAAGTACTATAATACTGCCTCTATGTACAAGAATATAACTACTATAATACTACCCCTATGTACAAGAATATAACTACTATATTACGGCTCCTATGTACAAGAATATAGCTACTTTAATACTGCTCCTATGTACAAGACTATAACTTCTATAATACTGCTCCTACGTACAAGAATATAACTACTATAATACTGCCCCTATATACAAGAATATAACTACTATAATACTGCCCCCTATGTACAAGAATATAAACTACTATAATACTGCCCCTATATACAAGAATATAACTACTATCATACTGCTCCTATGTACAAGAATATATCTACTATAATTCTGCCCTATATACAAGAATATAACTACTATCATACTGCTCCTATGTACAAGAATATATCTACTATAATACTGCTCCTACGTACATGAATATAACTACTATAATAATAATCCTATATACAAGAACATAACTACTATAATACTGCCACTATGTACAAGAATATAATTAGTACAACACTGCTCCTATGTACAGGAATATAACTACTATAATTCTGCCCCTATATACAAGAATATAACTACTATCATACTGCCCCTATGTACAAGAATGTAACTACTATAATACTGCTCCTATGTACAAGAATATATCTACTATAATTCTGCCCCTATATACAAGAATATAACTACTATCATACTGCCCCTATGTACAAGAATGTAACTACTATAATACTGCCCCTATGTACAAGATTATAAGGTAGCTGCTATATTACTGCTCCTACGTACAAGAATATAAACTACTATAATACTGACCCCCTATGTACAAGAATAATAACTACTATAATACTGCCCCCTATGTACAAGAATATAACTACTATAATACTGCTCCTACGTACAAGAGTAGAACTACTATAATACTGCCCCCTATGTACAAGAATATAACTACTAGAATACTGCCCCTATATACACGAATATAACTACTATAGTACTACCCCTATGTACAAGAATATAACTACTATAATACTGCCCCTATATACACGAATATAACTACTATAATACTGCCCCTATGTTCAAGAATATAACTACTAGAATACTGCCCCTATATACACGAATATAACTACTATAATACTGCCCCTATGTACAAGAATATAACTACTATAATACTGCCCCTATATACACGAATATAACTACTATAATACTGCCCCCTATGTACAAGAATATAACTACTAGAATACTGCCCCTATATACACGAATATAACTACTATAATACTGCCCCTATGAACAAGAATATAACTCCTATAATATTGCCCATATATAGACAAATATAACTACTATAATACCGCCCCTTATGTACTAAAATATAACTACTACAATACTGCTCCTATGTACAAGAATATAACTACTATAATACTGCTCCTATGTACAAGAATATAACTACTATAATACTGCCCCTATATACACGAATATAACTACTATAATACTGCCCCTATGTTCAAGAATATAACTACTAGAATACTGCCCCTATATACACGAATATAACTACTATAATACTGCCCCTATGTACAAGAATATAACTACTATAATACTGCCCCTATATACACGAATATAACTACTATAATACTGCCCCCTATGTACAAGAATATAACTACTAGAATACTGCCCCTATATACACGAATATAACTACTATAATACTGCCCCTATGTACAAGAATATAACTACTATAATACTGCTCCTATGTACAAGAATATAACTACTATAATACTGCCCCTATGTACAAGAATATAACTACTATAATACTGCTCCTATGTACAAGAATATAACTACTATAATACTGCTCCTATGTACAAGAATATAACTACTATAATACTGCCCCAATGTACAAGAATATAACTACTATAATACTGCCCCTATATACAAGAATATAACTACTATAATACTGCCACTATGTACAAGAATATAAACTACTATAATACTGCTCCTATGTACAAGAATATAACTACTATAATACTGCCCCCTATATACAAGAATATAACTACTATAATACTGCCCCTATATACACGAATATAACTACTATAATACTGCCCCCTATGTACAAGAATATAACTACTATAATACTGCCCCCTATGTACAAGAATATAACTACTAGAATACTGCCCCTAAATACACGAATATAACTACTATAATACTACCCCTATGTACAAGAATAGAACTACTATAATACTGCTCCTATGTACAAGAATATAACTACTATAATACTGCTCCTATGTACAAGAATAGAACTACTATAATACTGCCCCTATGAACAAGAATATAACTCCTATAATATTGCCCATATATAGACAAATATAACTACTATAATACCGCCCCTTATGTACTAAAATATAACTACTAGAATACTGCTCCTATGTACAAGAATATAACTACTATAATACTGCCCCTATGTACAAGAATATAACTACTATAATACTGCTCCTAAGTACAAGAATAGAACTACTATAATACTGCCCCCAAGCTGTGAGGTTGTGTTGAGCAGTTCTCCTGATGTCTGGAGCAAGCCCAGGGTGGGGCCACCCTGGGCGGGGACGCTCCCCAGGCAAGGCCCAGGCTTCCCGGCCTACACTGGGACAAGGCTTCCAGGCCTCTTCCAATGGGAATAACACACCTAGAGTCACTGTGAGACCTGTGACTGCTGCACGAAGCTCCTGCACAACAGAAGACAGTAAAGAAACAGTGTGTCATGTTCTGGGAGGAAAAACTCCAAGTTTTGGAAAGAAGCCTGAAGTGAGTACAGACATGCAGCAGATTGTGAAGTCTTGTAATTCACCCAGAGAAGCCCCAGTCAGTGCACAGCTGCCATCATCATTAGCTGTGCAGCTCAGCTCTCCAGTCTTTGCACAGCTCCAGCCTGCAGCTCTGCTCTCATCATCAGCTGTGCAGCTTAGCTCTCCAGCCCGAAAACAGCGGACGTCTTTGGAGAAACAGACCCTGCAAGAGAATCTCCAGCATGTGGTGTCCGGCATGGCCAGCTCAGGCCGCACCAGGTCGCTGTCCGGTGCCCGCGGTAAGCAGGTGCCAGTGCCTGGATCCAGCAAGGCCGCCATGAAAATTTCTGTGGTGGAAGCCAGTGACAAGCCTGTATTCAAAGTCCCTGCACCTGTGGCCAAGCCTGAAGCTGTGGAGACGACGCGTGCACCCGAGCTGCAGCTGGCGGACGAGATACCCGGACTGGTCAGGAAAATGGGTGAGTTGCAGAAGCAAAAACAAATGCTGCAAAGTGAAATTGACGTGATTTACACCCTAAAGAGCACTAACCCTGATAACAATGATATGTATGACACAAGACTGAATACACTTGGTGCAGAGCTGGCAGGTGTGGTGCAAGACATTGACATTTATCTGGCGGCGATGGGGCCCCTGAAGGAGACCTATGAGAACCAGGAGCGGTTCGCCTCCTATACACAGGACTGTGCTGTGGAGACCAGGACCCCCCACATAAAGTCAGAGACTGCACCGGACGAGACCCCCCAGCAGCAGACATGGCCGGTGACACAGACGGCACGCTTCTGCTTCCAGGATGAAGCACCACTGCAGCAGCAGGGACAATCTGTAGAGTCTGAACAGGAGCATACAGCTCAGACTACAGCAGAGGCACCACAGGTCCCAGCATGCTCCTCAGAGGAGCAGGACAGTATGTGTGAGACTGTTAGTACTGATGAGGCTGAGGAACTGACTGGGGTTAATGACGCTGTACCTGTGGGGTCGGAGGGTGGAGGGGATTCACTATCTGTGCTGGACATTGCACTGTCTGATAATGATGCTGCTCATGATAATGTGCATGATGTATGTGACTATCCCCCATTACCATCTAATTCGCAAGGTGTGACTGCCCCCCCTGTTGCAGACCCTCTCCCTGTCAGTCAGCCCAGTGTTACCCAGCAGGTGCCCCCCAGGAATGCCTGGAGCCGCGGCGCCCCATGATTCACCTCTAGCGCCAGGTATACCGGACAGACGTTTAAACGTATAAACGTTGTGCGGTTTAAGTACATCAGTGCCAAGAAGGATCTGCCGCAGCGCAGGTATGTGGTGAGGGAGCTACTGTGCCGCCAGATGGGGTTTGTGGTACATGAGATACTGGCAGTATCTAATCTACAGGACTGGCAGGGCTATGAGGTCAGCTTCAAGCTCATGTCTGACCTGGACAGATTCTGGGCCAATTACCCCAAGTTCAGGGACACCGAGGGCTGGAATAAGTTTCTGTTGGTTCCCATTTCCAGGCCAGATACTGTGACTGTAAATATCACCTTCTGGAATGAGGCCGTTCCCCCACAGGACATCGAGGTGTGGCTCCGGAGACATTGTGACCTCGTCTCTGGACTCACCAAGGTCAGAGATGAGGACGGTATCTGGACAATGGGGTGGAAGGTCTCGGTGAAGCTGCGGCAGAGTAATAACATCACTGCCCACTTACCCAACTCCTTCTTCATTGGGAGGGAGAGGGGAAGATGTTACTATCCCGGGCAGCCCAGGAAGTGCTTCAAATGTGGTGGGAAAACTCATCTTGCAAATGCCTGTACTGTGGTGAAGTGCAGCCTGTGTGGGGACACCGGCCATGTCGCTGCAGACTGCCAGGACGTCCGGTGCAACCTTTGTAGTAAGATGGGCCACCCTCACAGGGACTGTCCAGACGCCTGGCACAACATCTGCAGAGCCTTCCCTGATGAGGATGTGATGGCAGGGGCGGAGGCTCAGGAGGAGGTGGTGGCAGGGGCACAGGAGGAGGACGGTATAATGTTAGGAGAGATCCTGACCAGCTCAGATGCCCATCAGGAGTCTACCAATGTAACCCCAGAGCAGCAGGGTACAGAGGGTGCGGAGGGGATCATAGAGGTAGTCCCTCAGGTCCAGTAGCCTCAGGTGGCCCCCCCTTCAGGATCACGCTCTGTGTCTGATGACTGGGGCGTTAAGCAAAATAAGAGGAAGAAAAAAAACACGTCCTCCCGTAAACCTGAGGCAGAATGTAACACTGGTCGGAGGGCTAGAAAGAAGGTCCAGGGGTCTGCAGGAGTGATGGTCATGTCTAACAAGTATGGGGTCTTATCAGAGTCTAATGATGAGGACTATGAGAACGAGTTGAGGAAAATAGATGCTGAGTGTGACGGGGACATAGAGGACCACCCCCCGCCTAAGCGGAAGCAATTATCTGTAGACCCTCATGTAGAGACTGACATGGACACCGGTGGTGGACAGACCATCTCTGACTCATGATGATGGCTGTTACCCTGCTCCTTCTATATTGTGTTGTGATGGCCGGGTTCTCATTATCACTAACCTCGAGTAATGTGAATAGCATTAAGGTGAGGAGGACGAGACACGCGGTGTATGAACATCTCAGGTATCTGGACACAGATGTCATCTTCCTACAGGAGACACATCTGACATCTCTGGGGCTTATGAGAGAGGCTGAGAGGGAATGGCGGTCCGGTCCATCATTCTGGTCACTGGCTGTGGAGCCTTACGCCGGGGTCGCTGTTCTGTTTAATACCCATGATGTGACTGTACGTAGGATGACGGAGGTGGTCATGGGGAGGTGTCTGGTCCTGGAAGTCACTATCCATGGTAGGCGACTTCGGCTCATTAACATTTATGGGCCACAGACGGTGACTGACAGGATCCAGCTTTATAATGACGTCAAGCCTTATCTCTTCACTTCTCTTCCGGTGGTGATGGCGGGGGACTTTAATGCCATACTGACATCAGGTGACAGCTCCTCAGGCAGGACGGTGACCAGGGATGGTAAAGTCCTACACAACATCATAACGCAGGCAGGACTGATTGACGCTTTCACACAGGGAGGTCGGCGGCCTAAATTCACGTATTCCTGTTCCAACAGGAGCAGTAGAATAGACTTTGTGTTTGTGAGTCCTACTGAGGCTGTCAGTGGCCTGAGTGAGAAGGTCGTCCCTTACTCTGATCACCTGGCCTTGTGCTTCTCTCTGGGGACCTCTAACCGTCTGGACATTGGTAGAGGGTTGTGGAGGCTTAATTCCAGTCTCCTTGATGATACCTATGTCCAGAGTCGTGTCCACTCCCTTATTCAGCTTCATCTGGACAGGGCTGACTTCTATGACAACATGACCGACTGGTGGGAGGACGTCAAGGAGGATATCAGATCCCTCTTACAGAGACTGTCAGTGAGTAAAGGGAGGAATAAGTACAGCCAGTACCTAAGGCTGCGTAAAGAATTGGAGTCACTGTATTCGGCGAGCGGGGATGACAAAGTGAAGATAGACCGGCTGAAATCTGAGATAAGGCAGTATCAGTACAGTAGGTACACCTCCCTGGTTCTTGAACGGGATTATGGGTCCTTGGGGGCCCCTGATCCCTTTGAGAATTGCAGGGAAAGGGTGGCCAAAAAAATGGTCACGGGTCTCACTGACTCCCAGGGTGTATTGCAGGATTCTCGGGAGGGTATCCTGGGGGTGGTGAGATCTTACTATGCTGACTTGTTTCAGAGGAAGGTTTTGGATAAAGATAAGATGGCTCAATTCTTGGAGGCGACTCCAGTGCCTGATACTACTGATCTGGACTTTTCTCCTTTGACAGCAGAATTAACAGTGGAGGAAGTTAAGGAGGCTATTGATAAATTATATCTGAAGAAGGCACCAGGTCCAGATGGTATAACAGCAGAATTATATAAGAAATTCAGGGACCTCCTGGCTCCAATCCTTGTGGATGTGTATAGTAATTGTCTAGAAAATCACCTGATGCCTCCATCCATGAGAGTGTCCTCGTTAATCCTGCTGTCTAAGGGTAAAGAGCCGAGCGACATCAAGAACTGGAGGCCGATTGCCCTCTTGAATGTGGACAGGAAGATTCTGGCAAAGATCCTATTTTCTAGATTAGTCTGTGTGTCCCCGACACTGTTGGCAGGCTCTCAGTTTGGCACAGTAAAAGGGGGAACATCTCTGGAGCAGTCATCTCGATACGGGAGATGTTTGAGAGATGTAAAGCTCTGTGGTGTGGGAGATATGTTGTCAGTCTGGACCAGGCTAAAGCCTTTGACAGGGTTGATCATGACTATCTGTGGGCCACTTTTTCAAAGTACGGTATTCCGGGACAATTTGTGGATTGGCTGAAGACATTATACAGGGAGGCGGTGAGCTTTCCTCTGATTAATGGTTGGCAGGGTGACACTTTTGGAGTTGAGGCGGGGGGTGAGACAGGGCTGCCCACTGAGTCCGCTCCTGTATGTTTTTGCCCTCGATCCTTTTCTGGGGTCACTGCAGGAGTGCGATTTTCAGGGGGTGTCGGTCCCCACTGCCTGCCTCTGAATGTTGTTGCCTATGCGGATGATGTGACGTTGGTGATCTCCAATCCTCGAGAGGTGCAGATGTTATCTTCGTCTATCAGAAGCTACTCAGAAGCCTCTGGGTCTCTGGTCAACCTTGAGAAGAGTCAAGCTCTGTGGACATTAGACACTGATCCCAGCTTTGATCTGCCGCAGTTTGCCAATGCCTCCACCCATATTAAGATCCTAGGGGTTAAATTCGGGAGGGGTGATAATGCCACACTAAATTGGGAGGAGAAATTGGAAACCGGAAATGCAAAGGTTCAGCGATGGAAGAACTGGAGGCTGACCTACAGAGAAAGGGTCGCCATGTTGAAGGCTTACCTGGTCCCTGTGTTCTTGTATGTCTCTGTCATTTTTCCGTTGCCGGAGTCTTTCTCAGCGAGGCTCTTCAGCCTGTTCTTCCAGCTCTTGTGGGGGAATAGGTTGAACCTAATAAAGAGGGGAATAACGTACCTACGGCGGAGAGAGGGTGGGCTGGATATGTTGAATCCAAGGGTTTTCTTTGACTCCTTGTTTCTGAAGGTGAATTTTGGGAACATGGACTCAAACAGTAGCTCCCTGTGGGTGAATAGTATCAGGTACTGGATATTGCCTTTTGCAGAGTCTTGGGTGCGAGGCGCAGTCTCAAGAGGAGGAGATGGACAGGTGACTACCTCCCCCAGTATCTGGACTACGGTCTGAAGTGTGTCAGGAAGTGGAGACTGGAGAGGTCTTACATTGAGAGCAATACGAGAAGAGACCTATATGCTCGTGTATGTGGGACTTTCTTCTGTTCTCCGCTGGCCTTGAGGGACTGTGTCACCACTGCCCTGCAGGAAAGTCTCAGGTTCCTAAACAGCAGACGACTCCCTCCCAAACTGTTTGACATCTCTTGGCTTTCGCTACATAGTCGGCTCTTTGTCAGGGAGAACCTGAAATACCTAAGTGTCTCTGATCGGAATTGTCCCTTGGTTGTCAGCAGGAGGAGACTATGGATCACTTTATATGTGATTGCTGGGGAGGGAGGAGGATCTGGGAAGAAGTGTCAGGACATCTACAGATCCCCCGACTGCGGACACTAAAGTATCCTGACATAATCTATGGTGTCCCCCCCACTATCAGTAACATCGAGAGGGAGACCATGTATATAATCATCAGTGTCATTAAATACTACCACTGGCACATGAGAACCCGGGTATCACTGCACAATGAGCCGTTCGATCACACCGCTGCAGCCAATCAGGTGATGTCAGAGCTCCGGTGGATAAAATCTGTAGAAATTGGAAGGAGTCAGAGGAACGCAAAATTATGGAGTAATGTTACATTCAGTTAAGAATATATGATTTGTTTCTGTTTAATTTTCATCTTCTTCCCCCAGGTGTGGACTTTTTGATTTATTTATGTATATGATGTGATTATTTAGTTTTGTTGGTATATATCACCGAAGTGTTTTCTGGTTTGTTATTGGGGAATTTTGGGTTTTTATAATTGTATTTATGTTTGTTTTTATAAAAAAAATTGCCCCTATGTACAAGAAAATAACTACTATAATACTGCCCCTATGTACAGGAATATAACTACTATAATACTGCACCCTATGTACAAGAATATAACTACTATAATACTGCTCCTATGTACAAGAATATAACTACTATAATACTGCACCCTATGTACAAGAATATAACTACTATAATACTGCCCCTATGTACAAGAATATAACTACTATAATACTGCTCCTATGTACAAGAATATACCTACTATAATACTGCTCCTATGTACAAGAATATAACTACTATAATACTGTCCCCTATGTACAGGAATATAACTACTATAATACTGCCCCTATGTACAAGAATATACCTACTATAATACAGCTCCCTATATACAAGAATATAACTACTAAAATACTGCCCCTATGTTCAAGAATATACCTACTATAATACAGCTCCCTATATACAAGAATATAACTACTATAATACTGCCCTATGTACAAGAATATACCTACTATAATACAGCTCCCTATATACAAGAATATAACTACTATAATACTGCCCCTATGTACAAGAATATACCTACTATAATACTGCTCCTATGTACAAGAATATAACTACTATAATACTGTCCCCTATGTACAGGAATATAACTACTATAATACTGCACCCTATGTACAAGAATATAACTACTATAATACTGCCCCTATGTACAAGAATATAACTACTATAATACAGCTCCCTATATACAAGAATATAACTACTAAAATACTGCCCCTATGTTCAAGAATATACTATAATACTGCCCCTATGTACAAGAATATAACAACTATAATACTGCTCCTATGTACAAGAATATAACTACTATAATACTGCTCCTATGTACAAGAATATAACTACTATAATACTGCCTCTATGTACAAGAATATAACTACTATAATACTGCCCCCTATGTACAAGAATATAACTACTAGAATACTGCCCCTATATACACGAATATGACTACTATAATACTGCCCCCTATGTACAAGAATATAACTACTATATTACTGCTCCTTTATACAAGAATATAACTACAATAATACTGCTCCTGTGTACAAGAATATAACTCCTATAATACTGCCCCTATATACACGAATATAACTACTATAATACTGCCCCCTATGTACAGGAATATAACTACTATAATACTGCTCCTATGTACAAGAATAGAACTACTATAATACTGCCCCTATGTACAAGAATATAACTACTATAATACTGCCCCTATATACAAGAATATAACTACTATAATACTGCCCCCTATGTACAACAATATACTACTATAATACTGCTCCTATGTACAAGAATATAACTACTATAATACTGCTCCTATGTAAAAGAATATAACTACTATAATACTGCTCCTATGTACAAGAATATAACTACTATAACACTGCCCCTATATTCAAGAATATAATTACTATAATACTGCCCCCTATGTACAAGAATATAACTACTATAATACTGCTCCTATGTACAAGAGTATAACTACTATAATACTGCCCCTATGTACAAGACTATAACTACTATAATACTGCCCCTATGTACAAGAATATAACTACTTGCCGCTATGTACAAGAATATAACTACTATAATACTACTCCTATGTACATGTGGCATCTCATGCAAAGTGGCATTGAATGCTAAGTGGATGCAGTTATTTCATGGCAGTTGACTAACATTCGTCCTCTCTTCTTTTCTCTTCATACAGGTAATATTCCAACACTGCTTGCTGTCATCTACTTTCTCAAACCCATTGTACCAGTGCATGTTAAATATACCTGTGACTGCTGCAATGATTTCCATGGTGGTGTTCCATCTCTGCACTTGTTGCAATGTTTCCTGTGTCCTCTGTATGCCTGTATGCATTCCTCTCACTAGTATATGACAATTTGCCACATTTGTAAATGTTGTCTCGTTGGAGGTGTTATAGTGTAGAGGAAGCCTTGCCTAATGTCTGTGGCCTTTCATCCTTTCACCCCTGCTGTTTCTTATAGATGTTAATTACCTGATACCATGTTCCCTCCCACATTCCCCCTCACCTGAATCTGGTAGTGTGTCCTATATATTTAGTTCAGTCTTAAGGGGTACACGTGTGGCATCTCATGCAAAGTGGCATTGAATGCTAAGTGGATGCAGTTATTTCATGGCAGGAGTCAGGGCAGGAGTCAGGTAAGCCACTCTATGTAAAAGGGAGAGGGAAAAAAAAAAAAATATTTAACTCCTTTTCCTTTCCCTATCACCATGTCCTTTACTTCAATATCTATTGTTCTATGCGCTCTTGCTGGAAGACAATGACATAGAGGGACACTCAAACACTGTGCATAACTCCATTCACTACTAATCTTTACCATGTCTTGTATTTCACTGTTTGTTTTCTTATGTGCTCTCGCCACCAATTTTTATCACCCCATCCCCCCTCCATCACCACTCATTCACTTCAGCCCCTCTCTCCTGCCCCACTCTATGTACAGCTCCCATGCTATCTTCAGTTTACTGAAGACTCTCAGCCCATCATATTCCAAAGTTTGTCATAATAAATCATGTCCTAATCCCAAAAACTATCTGCTCTTTCTCTTTTTACTGCTGCTCCTCTCAGGTGATATCTCTCCCAACCCTGGTCCACCCTCTGCTAACTTCAACCCCTCTCCCACCTCACACAGAAACCCCACTAACCTTATTAATATCACCTGCACACCGTCATCTCCCTCTTTTAATTGCGCTCTCTGGAATCCACGGTCTGTATGCAACAAACTTCCCTTCATTCACAATTACTTCCTTACCAACTCTCTTAACCTGCTGGCCCTCACAGAAACCTGGATCCAGGATTCAGACACTGCTTCCCCTGCTGCTATTTCTTACGGCGGCTTACACTTCTCTCACTCCCCTAGACCTGGGAACAGACATGGTGGTGGAGTTGGCCTCCTCCTGTCCCCACAATGTACTTTACAGGTCATTCCTCCAGCCCCATCACTCTCATTCCCTTCTTTTGAGGTCCATACCATTAGGCTATTCCATCCCCTCCCCCTCAAAGTAGCAGTGATATACCGCCCCCCAGGGTCACCCACCCAGTTCCACGACCATTTCTCCGCTTGGCTCCCGCATTTCATGTCCTCAGATGTACCAACCCTTATTCTGGGAGACTTTAACATTCCCATAAACAGCCCCATCTCCCCATCTGCATCCCAGCTCCTATCTCTAACTACCTCTCTTGGCCTATCACAGCTCTCAACCTCTAAGACACACGAAAACAGTAACACCCTTGACCTTGTCTTTACCCGGCTCTGCTCATCCTCCCCTTGGATAACTCAACTCTACTCTCTGACCACAACATTCTTTCCTTCTCACTCACTAACCCTCGGCCAACACAGCCCAATCCTACCTATCACACATCCAGAAATCTACAGGCCATTAACCCTCAAGCACTCACAGACTCCCTCATCTCATCTCTGTCCCCAATCTCTTCAATCTCCTCTCCAGATCAGGCAGTAAATCACTACAATGACTCTCTCAGAAGCTCCCTGGACCAAGTAGCGCCCCTCACCCGCAGAACCTCCAAACAGAGAACAAAACAACCCTGGCTCACACCACAAACTCGATTCCTCCAGCGATGCTCCAGGAGTGCTGAACGTCTATGGAGGAAAACTCGCTCACCAGGAGACTTTATCCACTATAAATTCATGCTGAAAACCTACAACTCTGCCCTTCACCTTGCCAAACAGACCTACTTCACCACCCTGGTCTCCTCACTATCCAACAATCCAAAAAAACTCTTTGACACCTTTCACTCTCTCCTCAGTCCGAAAGTGCAGGCCCCCATCACTGACCTCTGTGCTGATGACCTGGCTTCCTACTTCATGGAGAAAATAGACAACATCCGCCAGGAAATCAGCTCTCAGCCTCCAAGCGCTGACACCCCTATTCTTCCCCACATCTCCTCCGGTTCACTCTCCACATTTGACCCAGTCACAGAAGAAGAAGTCTCCAGGCTCCTTTCTTCCTCTCGTCCCACCACATGCTCTACTGACCCCATTCCCTCACACCTGCTCCAGTCCCTCTCTTCAGTCGTCACCACTCATCTAACCAAAATCTTCAATCTCTCCCTCTCTTCTGGCATTTTCCCCTCCTCCTTCAAACACTCGATCATTACTCCATTATTAAAGAAAACCACTCTCGACCCAACCTGCACAAATAACTACAGACCAGTCTCCAATCTCCCCTTCATCTCTAAACTCTTGGAGCGCCTGGTCTATTCCCGCCTCACCCGTTACCTCTCCGCTCACTCTCTTCTAGATCCATTACAGTCTGGTTTCCGCCCCCTTCACTCCACAGAAACTGCCCTCATCAAAGTGACCAATGACCTTCTGACAGCAAAACGTAATGGTGACCACTCTCTGCTTATTCTCCTTGATCTCTCTGCAGCTTTTGACACTGTCGACCATCAGCTCCTACTCTTTATGCTGCACTCCATTGGCATAAAGGACACTGCTCTCTCCTGGCTTTCCTCCTATCTTTCTGACCGCTCTTTCAGTGTATCTTTTGCTGGCTCCACTTCTTCCCCTCTTCCCCTCACTATTGGAGTCCCTCAGGGGTCAGTCCTTGGACCTCTCCTCTTCTCTCTCTACACGGCCCCGATTGGACAGACCATCAGCAGATTTGGCTTTCAGTACCATCTTTATGCTGATGACACACAACTATACACTTCAGCCCCTGACCTTACCCCTGCGGTAGTAAAGAACACCAATGACTGTCTAGCTGCAGTATCCAATATCATGTCCACTCTCTATTTGAAACTAAACCTTTCCAAAACTGAACTTCTTCTGCTCCCCCCATCCACTAACCTCCCTAAATCGGACATCTCTCTCTCAGTATGCGGCACTACGATAACGCTTAGGCAGCAGGCTCGCTGTCTGGGAGTTATGTTTGACACCGATCTCTCCTTCTCCTCCCACACGCAATCTCTCGTCCGCTCCTGTCGCTTACACCTGAAGAATATCTCTAGAGTCCGCCCCTTTCTCACCCTGGAAACAACAAAAACCCTCACCGTAGCCCTAATCCATTCCCGCCTTGACTATTGCAACTCTCTATTAAGCGGCCTCCCCCTCACCAGACTTTCTCCTCTCCAGTCCATCCTTAATGCAGCAGCCAGAATCACCCATCTGGCCAATCGTTACTCAGATGCCTCTGCTCTGTGCCAGTCATTGCACTGGCTGCCCGTATATTACAGGATCAAATTCAAATTGCTTGTTCTCACCCACAAAGCTCTTCACAGTGCAGCCCCCCCCTACCTCTCCTCCCTCATCTCTGTCTATCACCCCACCCGCTCTCTACGTTCCTCAAATGACCTTCGACTAACATCTGCACTAATCCGATCCTCCCACTCCCGGCTCCAAGACTTCTCCAGAGCTGCACCAAACCTCTGGAATGCTTTACCCAAAGAAATCAGGACTATCCACAACTTGCATGGCTTCAGACGATCCCTAAAAACGCATCTTTTTAAGGCGGCCTATCATACTCCCTAATAAGTCCATTGTACTGTAGACAGTGAATGGGCTACCCCTCTGGACATTACTCTTCTACAAACTCCACCAAACCAAAAAGGTCTACACAGACTGTATAATGACCATCCATGTAAGCTTAGCCCTATACCCCATTTCCTCAAGATGCATGGACCACCAGTGCAATAAGCCCCGGCACCTTGCGCAACCCCTTTCCCGTTGTAGATTGTAAGCTCTTTTGAGCAGGGTCACCTTCATTTCTTGCTTTATTTATTGTATTTTTTTTCACATTGATTCTATACCTATTGTTTTGTATCCAATTATTGTACTTTATTTGTTCTCTATTGTAATTACTTACTGTATTTTCTGTACTCTAACCCTACATTGTAAAGCGCTGCGGAGTATGCTATAAAAATAAAGTATTATTATTATTATTATTATGTACAAGAATAGAACTACTATAATACTGCCCCTATATACACGAATATAACTACTATAATACTACCCCTATGTACAAGAATATAACTACTATAATACTGCCCTCTATGTACAAGAATATAACTACTATAATACTGTCCCTATGTACAAGAATATAACTACTATAATACTGCTCCTATGTACAAGAATATAACTACTATAATTCTGCCCCTATATACACGAATATAACTACTTGCCCCTATATACACGAATATAACTACTATAATACTGCCCCTATGTACAAGAATATAACTACTATAATACTGCTCCTGTGTACAAGAATATAACTCCTATAATCCTGCCCCTATATTCATGAATATAACTACTATAATACTGCCCCTATATACAAGAATATAACTACTATAATACTGCCCCTATATACACGAATTTAACTACTTGCCCCTATATACACGAATATAACTACTATAATACTGCCCCTATATACACAAATATAACTACTATAATACTGCCCCTGTATTCAAGAACATAACTACTATAATACTGCTCCTATGTACAAGAATATAACTCCTATAATCCTGCCTCTATATACACTAATATAACTACTATAATACTGCCCCTATGTACAAGAATAGAACTACTATAATACTGCCCCTATATACACGAATATAACTACTTGCCCCTATATACACGAATATAACTACTATAATACTGCCCCTATGTACACGAATATAACTACTATAATACTGCCCCTGTATTCAAGAATATAACTCCTATAATCCTGCCTCTATATACACTAATATAACTACTATAATACTGCCCCTATGTACAAGAATAGAACTACTATAATACTGCTCCTATGTACAAGAATATAACTACTATAATACTGCCCCCTATGTACAAGAATATAACTACTATAATACTGCCCCTATGTACAAGAATAGAACTACTATAATACTGCCCCTATGTACAAGAATAGAACTACTATAATACTGCCCCTATGTACAAGAATATAATTACTATAACACTGCCCCTATATACAAGAATATAACTACTATAATACTGCCCCTATATTCAAGAATATAATTACTATAATACTGCCCCTATGTACAAGAATATAACTACTATAATACTGCTCCTATGTACAAGAATATAACTACTACTATACTGCCCCTATGTACAAGAATATAACTACTATAATACTGCTCCTATGTACAAGAATATAACTACTATAATTTTGCCCCTACGTACGAGAATATAACTACTATAATGCTGCCCCTACGTACGAGAATATAACTACTATAATGCTGCCCCTATGTCCAAGAATATAACTACTATAATACTGCTCCTATGTACAAGAATATAACTACAATAATACTGCTCCTATGTACAAGAATATAACTACAATAATACTGCTCCTATGTGCAAGAATATAACTACTATAATACTGCTCCTATGTACAAGAATATAACTACAATAATACTGCTCCTATGTACAAGAATATAACTACTATAATACTGCCCCTATATACAAGAATATAACTACTATAATACTGCTCCTATATACAAGAATATAACTACTATAATACTGCTCCTATGTACAAGAATATAACTACTATAATACTGCTCCTATGTACAAAAATATAACTACTATAATACTGCCCCTATATACACGAATATAACTACTTGCCCCTATATACACGAATATAACTACTATAATACTGCCCCCTATGTACAAGAATATAACTACTATAATACTGCCCCTATATACACGAATATAACTACTTGCCCCTATATACACGAATATAACTACTATAATACTGCCCCTATGTACACGAATATAACTACTATAATACTGCCCCTGTATTCAAGAACATAACTACTATAATACTGCTCCTATGTACAAGAATATAACTCCTATAATCCTGCCTCTATATACACTAATATAACTACTATAACACTGCCCCTATGTACAAGAATAGAACTACTATAATACTGCCCCTATATACACGAATATAACTACTTGCCCCTATATACACGAATATAACTACTATAATACTGCCCCCTATGTACAAGAATATAACTACTATAATACTGCCCCTATATACACTAATATAACTACTTGCCCCTATATACACGAATATAACTACTATAATACTGCCCCCTATGTACACGAATATAACTACTATAATACTGCCCCTGTATTCAAGAACATAACTACTATAATACTGCTCCTGTGTACAAGAATAGAACTACTATAATACTGCTCCTATGTACAAGAATAGAACTACTATAATACTGCCCCCTATGTACAAGAATATAACTACTATAATACTGCCCCTATGTACAAGAATAGAACTACTATAATACTGCCCCTATGTACAAGAATAGAACTACTATAATACTGCCCCTATGTACAAGAATATAATTACTATAACACTGCCCCTATATACAAGAATATAACTACTATAATACTGCCCCTATATTCAAGAATATAATTACTATAATACTGCCCCTATGTACAAGAATATAACTACTATAATACTGCTCCTATGTACAAGAATATAACTACTACTATACTGCCCCTATGTACAAGAATATAACTACTATAATACTGCTCCTATGTACAAGAATATAACTACTATAATTTTGCCCCTACGTACGAGAATATAACTACTATAATGCTGCCCCTATGTCCAAGAATATAACTACTATAATACTGCTCCTATGTACAAGAATATAACTACAATAATACTGCTCCTATGTACAAGAATATAACTACAATAATACTGCTCCTATGTGCAAGAATATAACTACTATAATACTGCTCCTATGTACAAGAATATAACTACAATAATACTGCTCCTATGTACAAGAATATAACTACTATAATACTGCCCCTATATACAAGAATATAACTACTATAATACTGCTCCTATATACAAGAATATAACTACTATAATACTGCTCCTATGTACAAGAATATATCTACTATATAATACTGCCCCTATGTACAAGAATATAACTACTATAATACTGTTTCTATGTACAAGAATATAACTACTATAATACTGCTCCTATGTACAAGAATATAGCTACTATAATACTGCTCCTATGTACAAGAATATAACTACAATAATACTGCTCCTATGTACAAGAATATAACTACAATAATACTGCTCCTATGTGCAAGAATATAACTACTATAATACTGCTCATATGTACAAGAATATAACTACAATAATACTGCTCCTATGTACAAGAATATAACTACTATAATACTGCCCCTATATACAAGAATATAACTACTATAATACTGCTCCTATATACAAGAATATAACTACAATAATACTGCCTCTATGTACCAGAATATAACTACTATAATACTGCTCCTATGTACAAGAATATATCTACTATAATACTGCCCCCTATGTACACGAATATAACTACTATAATACTGCCCCTATATACAAGAATATATCTACTATAATACTGCCCCTATGTACAAGAATATAACTACTATAATACTGCCCTATATACAAGAATATAACTACTATAATACTGCCCCCTATGTACACGAATATAACTACTATAATACTGCCCCTATATACAAGAATATAACTACTATAATACTGCCCCCTATGTACACGAATATAACTACTATAATACTGCCCCTATATACAAGAATATAACTACTATAATACTGCTCCTATGTACAAGAATATATCTACTATAATACTGCCCCTATGTACAAGAATATAACTACTATAATACTGCTCCTATGTACAAGAATATAACTACTATAATACTGCCCCCTATGTACACGAATATAACTACTATAATACTGCCCTATATACAAGAATATATCTACTATAATACTGCCCCTATGTACAAGAATATAACTACTATAATACTGCCCCTATGTACAAGAATATAACTACTATAATACTGCCCCCTATATACAAGAATATAACTACTATAATACTGCTTCTATGTACAAGAATATAACTACTACAGTATAATGCATCTATGTAATCCATTTTCTGTACAGTGTTCTTTTCGCACAGTTGTGCCTCCCACATGCTCTGCCCCTGGGCACACACCACAGACAGGTTGGCAGACGGTGAATTCTACTTGTTACCTAGCAGGAGATGTCTGATCTGGGCTAATACTTTTAATTCAGTTATTTTATACATACATCTTGGCTTGTCTACGCCTGTTCACAATACAACTTCTCTTTTTTTTTTGTATCCACTTAGTAATTTTAATTATCTTGCCTGTCGTGGTATAGCACATCTCTAGATATCTGATCTGTGTATGCACTTCTCCTGTCCTGTATACTGGGTGTAATCCTCAGTATCTGTATTATTCTGTATATATACACTGCACAGTACCACTTCTCCTGTCCTGTATACTGGGTGTACTCCTCAGTATCTGTATTATTCTGTATATATACACTGCACAGTACCACTTCTCCTGTCCTGTATACTGGGTGTAATCCTCAGTATCTGTATTATTCTGTATATATACACTGCACAGTACCACTTCTCCTGTCCTGTATACTGGGTGTAATCCTCAGTATCTGTATTATTCTGTATATATACACTGCACAGTACCACTTCTCCTGTCCTGTATACTGGGTGTAATCCTCAGTATCTGTATTATTCTGTATATATACACTGCACAGTACCACTTCTCTTGTCCTGTATACTGGGTGTAATCCTCAGTATCTGTATTATTCTGTATATATACACTGCACAGTACCACTTCTCCTGTCCTGTATACTGGGTGTAATCCTCAGTATCTGTATTATTCTGTATATATACACTGCACAGTACCACTTCTCTTGTCCTGTATACTGGGTGTAATCCTCAGTATCTGTATTATTCTGTATATACACTGCACAGTACCACTTCTCCTGTCCTGTATACTGGGTGTAATCCTCAGTATCTGTATTATTCTGTATATATACACTGCACAGTACCACTTCTCCTGTCCTGTATACTGGGTGTACTCCTCAGTATCTGTATTATTCTGTATATATACACTGCACAGTACCACTTCTCCTGTCCTGTATACTGGGTGTAATCCTCAGTATCTGTATTATTCTGTATATATACACTGCACAGTACCACTTCTCCTGTCCTGTATACTGGGTGTAATCCTCAGTATCTGTATTATTCTGTATATATACACTGCACAGTACCACTTCTCCTGTCCTGTATACTGGGTGTAATCCTCAGTATCTGTATTATTCTGTATATGCACACTGCACAGTACCACTTCTCCTGTCCTGTATACTGGGTGTAATCCTCAGTATCTGTATTATTGTGTATATACACTGCACAGTACCACTTCTCCTGTCCTGTATAGCGGGTGTAATCCTCAGTGTCTGTATTATTCTGTATATATACACTGCACAGTACCACTTCTCCTGTCCTGTATAGCGGGTGTAATCCTCAGTGTCTGTATTATTCTGTATATATACACTGCACAGCACCACTTCTCCTGTCCTGTATACTGGGCGTAATCCTCAGTATCTCTATTATTCTGTATATATACACTGCACAGTACCACTTCTCCTGTCCTGTATACTGTGTGTAATCTTAAGAGAAAACACCTGTCACTACCATATTGCATACAAATAAAGACATTTTGCAAAAGATTACCAAAATAATCTTTTGACCCTCTCTCCCAAGTCAAGGAATGTGTCAGATAGAGTGGTCCTACTCTACATATTTTTTAATTTTTGATGTGTCCGTAGACAGCATAATATAATATAAAATAAAGAGGACCATATAAAGCTAACACTCACCTATACAAGTCAGACAATGCTTCCCAAGGTGCCAGGTGGGTCAGTGAATGAAGAGCAACTGAGGCCCCCACACCTGCGGCCTCCACCACAAGTGTTTGGGTTATTTCACAGTTAACCCTCACCGACCCAACCAGCTCTTACGGGTAAAAGCAAGTCAGGTTCAGGTGAGTGTAGCTGCAATCAACTAGCCTGAGGACAGGAAGAGGTAACCGTATGTGAACAGTTACTAAAAATAATGGAGTCAATGCAGATGGAAAACAGACAATATTTGGCGTGCACGGCAAGTGGTGGTCAGCCACTAAACCACACCAGAGAGAAAACAGGGGGAGCCAGCACAGCCAAAAATTGCTGAAAAAATAAATGTGTAAGTACACCTGTCACTACCATACTGCATACAAATAAAGACATTTCGCAAAAGATTACCAAAATAATCTTTTAAGCCACTCTCCCACGTCAAGGAATGTCTCAGATAGAGTGGTCCTACTCTACATATTTTTACATTTTTGATGTGTCCGTAGAAAGCATAATATAAAATAAAATAAAGAGGACCATATAAAGCTAACACTCACCTATACAAGTCAGACAATGCTTCCCAAGGTGCCAGGTGGGTCAGTGAATGAAGTGTCGCCGTGCACGCTAGAAATTGTCTGTTGCCATCTGCATTTGACTCCATTATTTTTGGTAGCTGTTCACATGCAGCTGCCTCCTCCAGCCTTCAGGTTTTTTCACATCAGCTTCATTCACCCAAACTTGACATGCTTTAACAATAAGGATGGGATGGGTTGGTGGGGGTTAAACTGTGAAATAGCCCAGACACCTCTGGTGCAGCCTGCAGGTGTCTGAGCCTCAGTTGCTCTTCATCCACTGGACCTCCTGGCAGTATGGGAAGCAATGTCTGACATGTATGGGTGAGTGTTTGCTTTTAATGATCCTCTTTACATTATATTACCGTATATACTCGCGTATAAGCCGAGTTTTTCAGCCCAAAAATTGGGCTGAAAAGTCCCCCCCTCGGCTTATACGCGAGTCATACGGCCCCCTCAAAGTTTGGCGCCCCCACCTCAGTTTCTGGGCCCCCCGCATGCAGCGCTGCACATATACATTACGTGTCTAGCAGCTGTTACCCTCCGGTGGCAGATCGCGGCTCCCGGCTCCGGGCTCCATCTTCCTCTCTGTCTTCCTGGTTGTCATGTGACCGGCGCGATGACGTCATCGCGCCGGTCACAAAGCAGGAAGACAGCGAGGAAGATGGAGCCCGGAGCCGGGAGACGCGATCAGCCACCGGAGGGTAACAGCTGCTAGACACGTAATGTATATGTGCAGCGCTGCATGCGGGGGGGCCCAGAAACTGAGGTGGGGGCGCCAAATTATGAGGGGGGCCCTGCTGGGGCCCTGTATACTACCACTGGGGCTATATACTACCACTGGGGCTATATACTACCACTGGGGCTATATACTACCACTGGGGCTATATACTACCACTGGGGCTGTATATATACTACCACTGGGGCTATATACTACCACTGGGGCTGTATACTACTACTGGGGCTATATACTACCATTGGGGCTATATACTACCACTGGGGCTGTATGTATACTACCACTGGGGCTATATACTACCACTGGGGCTATATACTACCACTGGGGCTGTATACTACTACTGGGGCTATATACTACCATTGGGGCTATATACTACCACTGGGGCTGTATGTATACTACCACTGGGGCTATATACTACCACTGGGGCTGTATACTACTACTGGGGCTATATACTACCACTGGGGCTATATACTACCACTGGGGCTGTATGTATACTACCACTGGGGCTATATACTACCACTGGGGCTGTATACTACCACTGGGGCTATATACTACCACTGGGGCTGTATATATACTACCACTGGGGCTATATACTACCACTGGGGCTGTATACTACTACTGGGGCTGTATACTACCACTGGGGCTATATACTACCACTGGGGCTATATACTACCACTGGGGCTGTATATATACTACCACTGGGGCTATATACTACCACTGGGGCTGTATATACTACTGGGGCTGCGTGTATACTACCACTGGGGCTGCTGCTGTATACTACCACTGGGGCTGCTGCTGTATACTACCACTGGGGCTGCTGCTGTATACTACCACTGGGGCTGCTGTATATACCTCTGGGGCTGCTGTATACTACCACTGGGGCTGCTGCTGTATATACCACTGGGGCTGCTGCTGTAACACTGCTGGGGCCTGTATATACCACTGGGGAGGCTGCTGTATACCACACTGCTGGGGGCTGTATACCTGTGCTGGGGTCCACCCTCGGCTTATACACGAGTCAATAAATTTTCCCAGGTTTTGGGGGCAAAAGTAGGGGGGTCGGCTTATACACGGGTCGGCTTATACACGAGTATATACGGTATTCTGTGTACAGGACACATCAGAAATATAAAAATACTTAGAGTAAGGCTACTTTCACATAACGATTTCAAGGGAGCCGATGCTGTCCGATATAAATCGGGCAGCATCGGCTCCCTTCTGATGCCTGGAATCGGGTGCCAAATAGGCACCCGATTCCGGTATAAAATCGCTGCCTGCGGGGTGAAGAAAAAAAAAAAAAATGTTATTCTCACCTCTCCACGAGCCCCGCCGTCTTCCGCCATCTTCTTGGAGCTCCCGGTGGCTCCCGCAGGTTGCCGGTGTCAGCAGAGGGCTTCCTCTGCCTTATAGGACCTGTGGTGATGTCACAGTCACGTGACCGCGGGTTCACCATGGGTACCCGCGGTCACATGACTGTGACATCACTGCAGGTCCTATAAGGCAGAGGAAGCCCTCTGCTGACACCGGCAGCCTGCGGGAGCCACCGGGAGCCTCCAAGAAGATGGCGGAAGACGGCAGGGGCTCGGGGGGAGGTGAGAATAACCTTTATTTATTTTTTTTAACCCTTGTGCTCCTAGTTAGGAGCAGTTTTACTGTACTGAGCATGCTCAGTACAGTAAAACGGGGTCCGAGGAGACATCACATGTTTCCTCGGACCCTTCTCCATAGGGCCCCATGTTATAGGGATCGGACCTAATCGGATGTGCACTGAATGCCATCCGATTTGGTCCGATCCGAATCTGTCAGATTTTATTTTCGGTGCAAAAATCGGAGCAAGCTCCGATTTTTGCACCGATAATAAAATCGGACAGAATCGGATCGGACCAAATCGGATGGCATTTAGTGCACATCTGATTCGGTCCGATGCCCATAGAGCTGCATGGGGCCCAAAATCGGTCCGATGCTGTCCGATTTTTATCGGACAGCATCGGAAATGATAAAATCGTTATGTGAATGCAGCCTTAGGACTACTCCAACGGAGACTTCCTTGATGCTGGGGGGGTGGCTCAGGAGATTCATTGCTGCAATCTCCTGCAAAATGTCTCTATTTTTGTGTACTATGGCATTAACAGGTGTAGATACACTATATATATTTTTTTTGCAATTTTCGGCTGTGCTGACATCTTGTGTTTTTCTCTGGGTGTAATCCTCAGTATCTGTATTATTCTGTATATATACACTGCACAGTACCACTTATCCTGTCCTGTATACTGGGTGTAATCCTCATTACCTGTATTATTCTGTATATATACTCTGCACAGTACCACGTCTCCTGTCCTGTATACTGGGTGTAATCCTCAGTATCTATATTATTCTGTATATATACTGCACAGTACCACCTCTCCTGTCCTGTATACTGGGTGTAATCCTCAATTGTATCTGTATTATTTTGTATATTAACACTGCACAGTACCACTTATCCTGTCCTGTATACTGGGTGTAATCCTCATTACCTGTATTATTCTGTATATATACACTGCACAGTACCACTTATCCTGTCCTGTATACTGGGTGTAATCCTCATTACCTGTATTATTCTGTATATATACTCTGCACAGTACCACGTCTCCTGTCCTGTATACTGTGTGTAATCCTCAGTATCTGTATTATTCTGTATATATACACTGCACAGTACCACTTCTCCTGTCCTGTATACTGGGTGTAATCCTCAGTATCTGTATTATTCTGTATATACACTGCACAGTACCACTTCTCCTGTCCTGTATACTGGGTGTAATCCTCAGTATCTGTATTATTCTGTATATACACACTGCACAGTACCACTTCTCCTGTCCTGTATACTGGGTGTAATCCTCAGTATCTCTATAATTCTGTATATGTACACTGCACAGTGCCACTTCTCCTGTCCTGAATACTGGGTGTAATCCTCAGTATCTGTATTATTCTGTATATACACACTGCACAGTACACATCTCCTGTCATGTATACTGGATGTAATCCTCAGTATCTGTATTATTCTGTATATATACACTGCACAGTACCACTTCTTCTGTCCTGTATAGTGGGTGTAATCCTGAGTATCTGTATTATTCTGTATATATACACTGCACAGTACCACTTCTCCTGTCCTGTATACTGGGTGTAATCCTCAGTATCTATATTATTCTGTATATACACACTGCACAGTACCACTTCTCCTGTCCTGTATACTGGGTGTAATCCTCAGTATCTGTATTATTCTCTATATGTACACTGCACAGTGCCACTTCTCCTGTCCTGTATACTGGGTGTAATCCTCAGTATCTGTATTATTCTGTATATTGTGAGACAGTGTGGGGGATCATATGCGAGGGGCGCTATGTCTCCCCCAGAATGCGCACTGTCACATATTGAACCCAGTATAGGGTGTAGGAAAGAGTGACGGTCCACTCCCTCCGCTCCGGGTCTTGCAAGTTTCCAGGAAGGAGACATGGGGTTAAAAGTCTGGTTAGGAGACAGGGCGGGGTTCCCTGTGGACAGTTTTGCCCTGAAGCTGAAGCAGCAGCATCTATCGACCGGACAGGTCAAGAGCTCCAGGGGCCGTGTGCGGTGATAAAACGGCCTAGCCCGGGAGGGCTGGGAGCTCGGTGCGACCTCAGCCAGAGAGCTCATAACCGAAAGGGTACCTTTACACGCGGCTACATTTCTAGGGTGGCTACAGGTAACTTACTGGTTGCAGTGAAATCATGGAGACAAGGTTCTATCTTGTTGCTGTGTACAAATGGAATAATGTCTCCATGATTTCACTGCAACCAGTAAGTTACCTGTAGCCACCCTAGAAATGTAGCCGCGTGTAAAGGTACCCTAAGGGACCGGGTTACTATCTGTGAACTGTATCCATTGTATCTGGCTGCGACCCGGATTCCGGCATCTTGTGCCACTGCTGTATTTTCAGCAATAAATCCGGGTACTGTATGAACTACTACCAGACTCAACGTTTTTCCTGTCTTGCAATCGCGGCGCTGCTCCACATATGGTGGAGAATGCGGGCAACCTGAACTACGAACTACATGTCCATACTTAAGCCGGCCAAGCTACAGTTCAGGACCGCCGCCGGTATGGAAGAAATCCTAAGGCAGCTGGTGCTTACCCAGCAGAGGCAACAAGAACAGCAACAGTGACACGAGGAGCAGCAGCTCCGACAGCAGGAGCAGCACCAGTTGCGGCAACAGGAGCAGTTTCAACAACAGCAGAAAATGAATGAACTGCTCCTGCGATACCCGCCAGCAGCGCCACCCCCGGAACGGCGTGAGGCCCAGTACCGAGTCCGATCGGCACTGAGGAAGCTGAGTCCGGAGGATGACGTAGAAACCTTCCTCACAGTCTACGAGCGCACCGCAGAGCGAGTTGGCCTCCCTGCCGCTCAGTGGGCTGAAGTGGTGGCACCATTCCTGATGGGCGACGCCCAGAAGGCCTACACTGACCTCAGTTGGGAGGATGCACAGGACTACGAGAGACTCAAAGGTGAGATCTTTGCTAGACTGGGGGTCAATACTTATGTACGAGCCTAACGGGTGTTTTCCTGGTCCTATGTGGAGTCCAAGCCGGCTCGCTCCCAGGTGTATGACTTATTGCAGTTGGTAAAACGGTGGCTCCAGCCTGAGAGCTTGTTTCCGGGACAGATGGTGGTAAGGGTGGTGGTCGACCGGCTGGTACGGACTCTGCCGGTCGTGATACAGCATAGAGTGGGGCAAGGGGACCCAGGTACTTTGGACCAGGTGGTTAGCTTGATAGAGCGATATACAGCCACCCAGGAGTTCATACGGGACTCTGCCACCCTGCGGCTGTCACGCCGACCTCCGGAGCCGGGCAAAGGTGTACGTCCATCCATTGGGGACCCTCCTAAACACGTACCCGCTGGGGGGGTACCCTGGAATGAGGCTGGCAGGAGATCAGGCTCCCCTAGAAGGAGCTTCAGGACCGGCCGTGCCACTGCTACGTTGTGCCGGCAGTGCAAAGGATTGGGACATGTGGCTGCTAATTGCCCACTTACTATGGAACCCATGGACTGCGGGTTCACACGGCGGGTCTCGATGTATGCCAGTCCCGTGCTTACCGCAGATGCGGTGGTTCCCCCAATGGAACCACATCTGTGCCCGGTGCTCATTAATGGACACCGAGCAGAAGCTCTCTTGGACTCCGGCAGTTTGGTGACGCTGGTTCATGCGTCCTTAATCCCTGGGTTGCAACCCACTGGGGGACTGATCGGGGTCCGGTGTATGCACGGGGACCTTCGCGAGTATCCGACCACAGAGGTAACTCTGTCCACTCCGTGTGGAGAGGTGGCCTATGTGGTCGGAGTGGTAAAGTCTCTACCCTACGGGACTGTGCTGGGAAGAGACTTACCATTGTTTTGGTCCTTATGGGGGGGTGGAGTAACCCTCCCCTGATACCAGGGAATCAGGGTGCTGAACCTGACGACTATGAGACCGGGATACCTGCCGTAGGGGTCGCCAACAAAGGGCTAGAGTGTCACCTTCGATAGGTTCCCCGTAGAGGTATTGGCAGGAGAGGTCGAGGAGACCCCACCGATTCCTGAGCTGAAAGTATCCCGGGGAGCGTTTGGGACAGCCTAGCTACAGGATCCCACACTGACCCGGTGTAACAGGCCAGATTAACCCCCCGACCAAAATATACCCGGGGTTAAAGTGGCCTAGCCCAGATTATACCCCGGGTATATTCTGGCCTAGCCCAGTTTATACCCCGGGGTATAGTTTGGGCTAGGCCAGAATATACCCCCCTGGGCCAGAATATACCCCGGGTATATTCTGGCCTAGCCCAAACTATACCCCGGGGTATAAACTGGGCTAGGCCAGATTATACCCCTCCATATACCACAGCAGCTGTAGATCAGGGGCCCAAGCCGTGCACAGGGCCCCAAGCAATGCATGGGGGCCTGAGGCTGCACAAAGGGGCCTCAGGCAGTGCTAGGGCCCCAGGCAGTGTTAGGGGCCCTAGGCAGTGCATGGGGGCCCGAGGCAGTTTACAGGGGCCCCAGGCTACACACAGGATCCCAGGCTACACACAGGGGCTCGAGCCAGCATACAAGGGCCCCAGGCAGTGCACGGGGCCCCAGGCGGTGCACAAGGCCCCAGGCAGCACAAAGTGGCCCCAGGCAACATACAGGGGCACCAGGCAGTACTAGGGGCCCCAGGCTACACACAGGATCCCAGGCTACACACAGGGGCCCCATGCAGCATACAAGGGCCCCAAGTAGCACAAAGGAGCCCCAGGCAACATACAGGGGCCCCAGGCAGTACTAGGGACCCCAGGCTACACACAGGATCCCAGGCTACACACAAGGGCCACATGCAGGATACAGGGGCCCCAGGCAGCACAAAGTGGCCCCAGGCAGCACAATATGGCCCCAGGCAACTTACAGGGGCCCCAGGCAGTATTAGGGGCCCCAGGCTACACACAGGATCCCAGGCTACACACAGGGGCTCCATGCAGCATACAAGAGCCCCAGGCAGCACAAAGGGGCCCCAGGCAACATACAGGGGCCCCAGGCAGCACAAGGTGGCCCCAGGCAACATACAGGAGCCCCAGACAGTACTAGGGGCCCCAGGCTACACACAGGATCCCAAGCTACACACAGGGTCCACATGCAGCATGCAGGGGCCCTAGGCAGCACAAAGTGGCCCCAGGCAGCACAAAGTGGCCCCAGGCAGCACAATGTGGCCCCAGGCAACATACAGGGGCCCCAGGCTACACACAGGATCCCAGGCTACACACAGGGGCCCCAGACAGCACAATGTGACCCCAGGCAGCACAATGTGGCCCCAGACAACATACAGGGGCCCCAGGCAGTACTAGGGGCTCCAGGCTACACACAGGATCCCAGGCTACACACAGGGACCCCAGCCAGCATACAAGCAGTGCACGGGGCCCCAGGCGGTGCACAAGGCCCCAGGCAGCACAAAGTGGCCCCAGGCGGCACTAGGTGCCCCAGGCAACATACAGGGGACCCAGGCAGTACTAGGGGCCCCAGGCTACACACCGGATCCCAGGCTACACACAGGGGCCCCATGCAGCATCCAAGGGCTCCAAGTAGCACAAAGGAGCCCCAGGCAACATACAGGGGCCCCAGGCAGAACTAGGGGCCCCAGGCTACACACAGGATCCCAGGCTACACACAGGGGCCACATGCAGCATACAGGGGCCCCAGGCTACACACAGGATCCCAGGCTACACACAGGGGCCCCATGCAGCATACAAGAGCCTCAGGCAGCACAAAGGGGCCCCAGGCAACATACAGGGGGCCCAGGCAGTACTAGGGGCCCCAGGCTACACACAGGATTCCAGGCTACACACAGGGGCCCCAGCCAGCATACAAGGGCCCCAGGCCATGCACTGGGCCCCAGGCGGTGCACAAGGCTCCAGGCAACATACAGGGGCCCCAGGCAGCACACAGGATTCCAGGCTACACACAGAGGCCCCAGCCAGTATACAAGAGCCCCTGGCAGCACAAAGGGGCCCCAGGCAGCACAAAGTAGCCCCAGGCAACATACAGGGGCCCCAGGCAGTACTAGGGGCCCCAGGCTACACACAGGATCCCAGGCTACACACAGGGTCCACATGCAGCATACAGGGGCCCCAGGCAGCACAAAGTGGCCCCAGGCAGCACAATGTGGCCCCAGGCAACATACAGGGGCCTCAGGCAGTACTAGGGGCCCCAGGCTACACACAGGGGCCCCATGCAGCATACAAGAGCCCCAGGCAGCACAAAGGGGCCACAGGCAGCACAATGTGGCCCCAGGCAACATACAGGGGCCCCAGACAGTACTAGGGGCCCCAGGCTACACACAGGATCCCAGGCTACACACAGGGGCCCCAGCCAGCATACAAGGGCCCCAGGCAGCACAAAGTGGCCCCAGGCAACATACAGGGGCCCCAGGTAGTACTCTTGGCCCCAGGCTACACACAGGATCCCAGGCTACACACAGGGGCCCCATGCAGCATACAGGAGCCCCAGGCAGCACAAAGGGGCCACAGGCAGCACAATGTGGCCCCAGGCAACATACAGGGGCCCCAGGCAGTACGAGGGGCCCCAGGCTACACACATGATCCCAGGCTACACACAGGGGCCACATGCAGCATACAGGGGCCACAGGCAGCACAAAGTGGCCCCAGGCAGCACACAGGGACCCCAGGCAGCACACAGGGGCCCCAGGCTACACACAGGATCCCAGGTTACACACAGGATCCCAGGCTACACACAGGATCCCAGGCTACACACAGGGGCCCCAGGCAGCATACAAGGGGCCCAGGCAGTGCACAGGGCCCTAGGCAGTACAAAGTGTCCCCAGGCAACACAAAGTGTCCCCAGGCAACAGAAAGTGGCCCCAGTCAGCAGAAAGTGGCCCCAGGCAGCACACAGGGGACCCAGGAAGCACACGGGGTCAGAGGCAGCACAAGGGTGGGGGAGAGACAGCGCGCAAGGGGGCAAGAGACAGCGTTCAGGGCCCCTTTGTGCTGCCTGTGATCCTGTGCGTAGCTTGGGGCCCCTGTGTGCTGCCTGAGGCCAATTTGTGCTGCCTGGGGCCCCTAACACTGCCTGGGGTCATTGTATACTGGCTGGGGACTCTGTATGTGGCCTGGAGCCCTTTTGTACTGCGTGGAGTCACTTTGTGCTGCCTGGGGCTCCTTTGTGCTACTTGGGGCCCTTATATGCTGCATGGGGCCCCTGTGTGTAGCCTGGGATCCTGTGTGTAGCCTGGGGCCCCTAGTACTGCCTGGGGCCCCTGTATGTTGCCTGGAGCCCTTTTGTACTGTGTGGAGTCACTTTGTGCTGCCTGGGGCCCGTGCACTGCCTGGGGCCCTTATATGCTGGCTGGGGCCCCTCTGTGTAGCCTGGGATCCTGTTTGTAGCCTGGGACCCTTGGACTGCCTGGGGCCCCTGTATGTTGCCTGGGTCCACTTTGTGCTGCCTGGGGCCCCTTTGTGCTGCCTGGGGCCCTTGTATGCTGCATGGGGCCCCTGTGTGTAGCCTGGGATCCTGTGTGTAGCCTGAGGCCCCTACTACTGCAAGGGGCCCCTGTATGTTGCCTGGGGCCACTTTGTGCTACCTGGGGCCCTTGTATGCAGCATGGGGCCCCTGTGTGTAGCCTGGGATCTTGTGTGTAACGTTGGGCCCCTGTATGTTGCCTGGGGCCCCTGTATGTTGCCTGGGGCCACTTTGTGCTGCCTGGGGCCCTTGCATGCTGGCTGGGGCCCTTGTGTGTAGCCTGGGATCTTGTGTGTAGCCTAGGGCCCCTAGTACTGTCTGGGGCCCCTGTATGTTGCCTGGGGCCACATTGTGCTGCCTGGGGCCCCTTTGTGTTGCCTGGGGCTCTTGTATGCTGCATGGGGCCCCTGTGTGTAGCCTGGGGCCACTTTGTGCTGCCTGGGGCCCCTGCATGCTGCATGTGGACCCTGTGTGTAGCCTGGGATCCTGTGTGTAGCCTGGGGCCCCTAGTACTGCCTGGGGCCCCTGTATGTTGTCTGGGGCCACATTGTGCTGCCTGGGGCCACATTGTGCTGTCTGGGGCCCCTGTGTGTAGCCTGGGATCCTGTGTGTAGCCTGGGGCCCCTAGTACTGCCTGGGGCCCCTGTATGTTGCCTGGGGCCCCTTTGTGCTGCCTGGGGCTCTTGTATGCTGCATGGGGCCCCTGTGTGTAGCCTGGGATCCTGTGTGTAGCCTGGGGCCCCTAATACTGCCTGGGGCCCCTGTATGTTGTCTGGGGCCACATTGTGCTGCCTGGGGCCACATTGTGCTGTCTGGGGCCCCTGTGTGTAGCCTGGGATCCTGTGTGTAGCCTGGGGCCCCTAGTACTGCCTGGGGCCCCTGTATGTTGCCTGGGGCCCCTTTGTGCTGCCTGGGGCTCTTGTATGCTGCATGGGGCCCCTGTGTGTAGCCTGGGATCCTGTGTGTAGCCTGGGGCCCCTAGTACTGCCTGGGGCCCCTGTATGTTGCCTGGGGCCCCTTTATGCTGCCTGGGGCTCTTGTATGCTGCATGGGGCCCCTGTGTGTAGCCTGGGATCCTGTGTGTAGCCTGGGGCCCCTAATACTGCCTGGGGCCCCTGTATGTTGTCTGGGGCCACATTGTGCTGCCTGGGGCCACATTGTGCTGTCTGGGGCCCCTGTGTGTAGCCTGGGATCCTGTGTGTAGCCTGGGGCCCCTAGTACTGCCTGGGGCCCCTGTATGTTGCCTGGGGCCCCTTTGTGCTGCCTGGGGCTCTTGTATGCTGCATGGGGCCCCTGTGTGTAGCCTGGGATCCTGTGTGTAGCCTGGGGCCCCTAGTACTGCCTGGGGCCCCTGTATGTTGCCTGGGGCCCCTTTATGCTGCCTGGGGCTCTTGTATGCTGCATGGGGCCCCTGTGTGTAGCCTGGGATCCTGTGTGTAGCCTGGGGCCCCTAATACTGCCTGGGGCCCCTGTATGTTGTCTGGGGCCACATTGTGCTGCCTGGGGCCACATTGTGCTGTCTGGGGCCCCTGTGTGTAGCCTGGGATCCTGTGTGTAGCCTGGGGCCCCTAGTACTGCCTGGGGCCCCTGTATGTTGCCTGGGGCCCCTTTGTGCTGCCTGGGGCTCTTGTATGCTGCATGGGGCCCCTGTGTGTAGCCTGGGATCCTGTGTGTAGCCTGGGGCCCCTAGTACTGCCTGGGGCCCCTGTATGTTGCCTGGGGCCACATTGTGCTGCCTGGGACCACATTGTGCTGCCTGGGGCCCCTGTATGCTGCATTTGGCCCTTGTGTGTAGCCTGGGATCCTGTGTGTAGCCTGGGGCCCCTAGTACTGCCTGGGGCCCCTGTATGTTGCCTGGGGCTCCTTTGTGCTACTTGGGGCCCTTGTATGCTGCATGGGGCCCCTGTGTGTAGCCTGGGATCCTGTGTGTAGCCTGGGGCCCCTAGTACTGCCTGGTGCCCCTGTATGTTGCCTGGGGCCACTTTGTGCTGCCTGGGGCCTTGTGCACCGCCTGGGGCCCCGTGCACTGCCTGGGGCCCTTGTATGCTGGCTCGGGCCCCTGTGTGTAGCCTGGGATCCTGTGTGTAGCCTGGGGCCCCTGTATGCTGCCTCGGGCCCCCATGCACTGCCTAGGGCCCCTAACACTGCCTGGGGCCCTAGCACTGCCTGAGGCCCCTTTGTGCAGCCTCAGGCCCCCATGCATTGCTTGGGGCCCTGTGCACGGCTTGGGCCCCTGATCTACAGCTGCTGTGGTATATGGAGGGGTATAATCTGGCCTAGCCCAGTTTATACCCCGGGGTATAGTTTGGGCTAGGCCAGAATATACCCGGGGTATATTCTGGCCCAGGGGGGTATATTCTGGCCTAGCCCAAACTATACCCCGGGGTATAAACTGGGCTAGGCCAGAATATACCCGGGGTATAATCTGGGCTAGGCCACTTTAACCCCGGGTATATTCTGGTCGGGGGGTTAATCTGGCCTGTTACACCGGGCCCGAGAAAGGGTAACAGAAGTAAACAGGGTAGATCAGCAACCGGGGGCAGAGAATGTGTTTCCACACATGGTGGTCAACCGGGAGTTACTCTATATGGTGGACAAAATCCGGGATGAGGTCGTGGACCAACTGGTAGTACCGCAGACACACCGCCGGGTGATCCTAGAGATGGCCCACTCCCACCTGCTAGGGGGCCACCTTGGGGCTAAAAAAAAGCAAGAGCGCATCTTGCGGAGGTTCTTCTGGCCGGGCGTGTATGCGTATGTCCAGAGGTACTATGACTCCTGCCTGGAATGTCAGCTGACCACACCCGTTGCCACCTTCCGTAGTCCATTGGTACTTTTGAACGGAATGCAATGGATCTGGTGGGGCCTATAGTTAAGTCAGCACGGGGCCACCAACACATACTCGTGGTCGTCGACTACGCCATCCGGTACCCGGAGGCATTTCCCTTACGCCACACTTTGGCGAAACTGATTGCCCGGGAACTGTTTGCCGTGTTCTGTCGCCTGGGACTACCTAAGGAGATCCTCATGGATCAGGGGACTCCTTTTATGTCCAAAGTGACCCGGGAACTGTGTAAATTGCTCAACATAAAACAGCTGCGCACCTTGGTTTATCATCCCCAGACCGACAGGTTAGTCGAGTGGTTTAACAAAACCCTGAAGTCCATGCTCAAAAAGGTGGTAGCCAAGGATGGAAAGGATTGGGACATGTTACTGCCATATTTAATGTTTGCCATCCGGGAGGTACCGCAGTCGTCTACGGGATTTTCTCCCTTTGAACTGTTGTACAGCCGACATCCTAGAGGGCTGTTGGATGTCACGAAAGAGACGTGGGAACAGGAACCCACTCCCTATAGGAGCGTAATTGATCACGTGGCTAAGATGCAGGACCGGATTACGGCGGTCCGGCCTATTGTAAAAGAGCACCTAATAGATGCCCAAGGAGCTCAAAGCCGCAGGTATATATCTAAAGGGTTGAGAATGCGCAAAATAGGGTCTTATCTTTTATAGACAGATGTATGATGTTAATATTGGTATTGCTCACCTGATGTGGTTGTGTAGCACACAACCAGCGTAATCGCTCAGAAATAAACAGCTGCTGCAGGGACCGTACTTCCACGGGATGCGGTGCTCAAATCACAAGGTTATTCGGACGAAGTACCTTTATGTCCGTGCTGCTGTCAGAAAAGTATACCACCGACACGGGATGTCTGGGTATTAGTGATGGTTTTATTTCCTCATTTACAACGCGTTTCGGAGCCACTTGCCGAGCTTCTTCCTCAGGGAATATCCTGAGGAAGGAGCTCGGCAAGTGGCTCCGAAACGCGTTGGAAATGAGGAAATAAAACCATCACTAATACCCAGACATCCCGTGTCGGTGGTATACTTTTCTGACAGCAGCGCGGACATAAAGGTACTTCGTCCGAATAACCTTGTGATTGAAAGCCGCAGGTATAACACACGGGCCACTGTTAGGACATTTGAGGTGGGGGACCGAGTATTGGTTTTAGTGCCCACTACGGAAAGCAAATTATTGGCCAAATGGCAAGGGCTATATGAAATCCGGTAAAAAGTAGGAGAAGTGAATTACAGGGTATACCAACCCGGGAAGAGGAAACCCGTGCAGTTATACCATGTCAATTTACTCAAAGCGTGGAAAGACCGGGAGTGCCTGATCACGGAGGCTTCCCTGGCTGTGTTGACTGGAGACCCTCCACCTTCGGCCAGAAGGAAGACCGAAGGGGTAACAATAAGTGACACCCTCACTAAGGCCCAGCGATGGGAGGCTCGAAAGCTGGTGCAGCAGAATCCAGATGTATTCTCTGACCTGCCCGGCTGTACTTCCGTCATTCAACATGACGTTGTCACCGAGCCCCGAGTGAAGGTGCAAGTCAAACCGTACCGGGTACCCGAGGTCCGAAGGCAAGCCATCGCGGCCGAAGTGAAACACATGCTCGAGTTAGGAGTCAAAGAGGAATCACGGAGCGAATGGGCTAGTCCCATTGTGCTGATTCCGAAGCCAGACGGATCGCTGAGGCTCTGCAATGACTTCCGAAAATTGAATGAAGTATCGAAGTTCGATCTTTATCCAATGCCCTGGGTGGTCGAGCTAATTGAAAGACTGGGGCAGGCCCAGTACTTCACGATGCTCGATCTGACCAAGGGATACTGGCAGGTGCCGCTAACAGAGTCGGCCAAGGAGAAGACCGCCTTTGTTACCCCGGAGGGCCTCTATCACTATGTTATGTTGCCTTTTGGGTTGCATGGGGCCCCGGCTCCATTCCAGCGGCTCATGGACATAGTGTTGGAGCCTCATCGGAAGTATGTGCCTGTTTACTTAGATGACATCATCATCTTTAGTAAGGATTGGCAAACCCACTTATCCCAGGTACAGGCAGTGGTGGATTCCCTCAGGGCAGCCGGCCTGACAGCGAATCCAAAAAATGTGCCATGGGGCTCGAGGAGGCCCGGTACCTGGGGTATGTGATTGGGCGAGGGGTTATCAAACCCCAAATAAACAAAATCGAGGCCATTCAAAAGTGGCCCCGACCGGTGTCTACCAAACAGGTAAGAGCGTTCCTCGGCATAATTGGGTACTATCGACGCTTCATACCCAACTTTGCTGGGCGAACGTCGGCCCTGTCCGACCTGTTAAAAGGGAAGAAATCTGCTTTGGTGCATTGGAATCCCCAAGCAGAGGCAGCCTTTCAGTCCATGAATTTGGCCTTGTGCGGACAGCCCGTCCTCATCAGTCCTAACTTCAAACACACCTTCGTTGTGAAACAGACGCCTCGGAGGTGGGGCTGGGGGCTGTGCTATCGCAAGAGGTGGACGGAGAAGAACATCCGGTCACTTGCTTAAGCCGGAAATTGTCCCCGGCAGAAAAGAATTATAGCGTAGTGGAGAAGGAGTGCTTGGCTGTTAAATGGGCCTTGGAGTCCCTACGCTATTATTTGTTTGGTCGACAGTTCCGGTTGGTTACGGATCATGCTCCCCTGGTCTGGATGCGAAACGCCAAGGAACGGAACGCCCGGGTCACCCGATGGTTCCTGTCCCTCCAAAACTTCAGTTTTACAGTGGAGCACCGGGCTGGCAAGTTGCAGGGCAATGCGGATGCCCTGTCCCGGGCACCCTGTTTGGTGGCTGGGGTTCAACCCCACAAGTTTGAACCGAGGGTGGGGTGTGAGACAGTGCGGGGATCATATGCGAGGGGCGCTATGTCTCCCCCAGAATGCGCACTGTCATATATTGAACCCGGTATAGGGTGTAGGAAAGAGGGACGGTCCGCTCCCTCCGCTCCGGGTCTTGCAGGTTTCCCTGGAAGGAGACAAGGGGTTAAAAGTGTGGTTAGGAGACAGAGCAGGGTTCCTTGTGGACAGATTTGGCCTGAAGCTGAAGCAACAGCAACTATCGACCAGACAGGTCAAGAGCTCCGGGGACGTGTGTGGTAATAACACGGCCTAGCCCGGGAGGGCTGAGAGCTCAGTGCGACCTCAGCCGGAGAGCTCATAACCGGAAGGGACCGGGTTACTATCTATGAACTGTATCCATTGTACCCGGCTGCGACCCGAATTCTGGCATCTTGTGACACCGCTGTGTTTTCAGCAATAAATCCGGGTACTGTATGAACTACTACCGGGCTCAACGTTTTTCCTGTCTTGCAATCCTGACGCCACAATATATACACTGCACTGCGGTCTTTTTTCATATTTTAAAAGGAGATAAACAAAGAGGCTGATTATGAAACAAATAAAACTACACCAGAGAGTTTAATATAGAGGGATTCAAAACAGATGAAGGTATGTCCTTTTACCACATAACTATATTATAACAGATAACCCCAATATGATTCAATTAATATCTCCTTTCTGTAATCTACTAAGGACACCGCTTTGAGATAAGGGGTCAGGATGACTGGACACCTCAAAGGGCAGCCATCCGCCTACTCGTCACTCCTGGTACGTCCCTAGTACCACTCAAAAATCACATTTTAAGGGTGTTGTAAAATTACTATCTCACACTATAGAGAATATAGACAGGTGAAAGTAACTAATAATGAGAACCTACATAACTGATAAAGGCCCCTCTTACCTTCATATACTCTCTAGGTCTTATAAGAAAACCTCTGACCTCCCAATCATAGGATCCTGTCTCTGGACCTGGTTGATGAACTGTAAACTAAAGGTTCACATTGAATCTGTGCGAACCTTCATGAACTTGATGTAGCATAACAATATTGCCCCTGACGAGCCTTTTTTAGGCGAAACGCGTCGGGCAAATCCTTTACGCTAACAGACCATATCACTGATCTATATAACTTGATGTTGACCAACACCACCTGTGTGGGTTTGGATTTAGGTGACTAGGTTGGACTTTGTAACAGGAGGACGACGGTTCTTTGACTTGAAATTGACTATATGTGGGAACCACTGTGACCCCCCCCCCCTAGGACGCATAGTGTGTCGGGTGGCCCCTTTGGTGACCACAGTTCGACTGTTTTTTGACTATACCGTGAAGTCATCCAACCCTCCTGACCTTTGTCTGGACACCACCTCGTGGGTAGTTTATGTAGTTTGTCGTTGGGGGTGGGAAGTCTTTCAAACACAGCTTGCACTATATCACTTTTTTGTCACTAAGTGCTTTTTAACCATTAAAATTACTATAACAAGATAAATAAAGTTATCCCCTATTTTTTCTATACCCACAATATATACACTGCACAGTAACACTTCTCCTGTCCTGTATACTGGGTGTAATCCTCAGTATCTGTATTATTCTGTATATATACACTGCACAGTACCACTTCTCCTGTCCTGTATACTGGGTGTAATCCTCAGTATCTGTATTATTCTGCATATATACACTGCACAGTGCCACTTCTCCTGTCCTGTATATTGGGTGTAATCCTCAGTATTTGTATTATTCTGTATATATACACTGCACAGCACCACTTCTCCTGTCCTGTATACTGGGTGTAATCCTCAGTATCTGTATTATTCTGTATATATACACTGCACAGCACCACTTCTCCTGTCCTGTATACTGGGTGTAATCTTCAGTATCTGTATTATTCTGTATATATACACTGCACAGTGCCACTTCTCCTGTCCTGTATACTGGGTGTAATCCTCAGTATCTGTATTATTCTGTATATGTACAGTACACTGCACAGTACCACTTCTCCTGTCCTGTATACTGGGTGTAATCCTCAGTATCTGTATTATTCTGTATATATACACTTCACAGTACCACTTCTCCTGTCTTGTTTACTGTATGTAATCCTCAGTATCTGTATTATTCTGTATATATACACTTCACAGTACCACTTCTCCTGTCCTGTATACTGGGTGTAATCCTCAGTATATGTATTATTCTGTATATATACACTGCACAGTACGACTTCTCCTGTCCTGTTTACTGTATGTAATCCTCAGTATCTGTATTATTCTGTATATATTCACTTCACAGTACCACTTCTCCTGTCCTGTATACTGGGTGTAATCCTCAGTATCTGTATTATTCTGTGTATATACACTTCACAGTACCACTTCTCCTGTCCTGTATACTGGGTGTAATCCTCAGTATCTGTATTATTCTGTATATATACACTGCACAGTACCACTTCTCCTGTCCTGTATACTGGGTGTAATCCTCAGTATCTGTATTATTCTGTATATATACACTTCACAGTACCACTTCTCCTGTCCTGTATACTGGGTGTAATCCTCAGTATCTTTATTATCTAATATATAAAGCTGAATGTGTGTGTGTATGTGTGTATGTATATCCGGGATTGGCATCTACACCGTCGCAACTACAGCCACAAAATTTTGCACAGTCACACGTCTGGACCCCGGGAGCGTCATAGGCTATGTTGTGAGGCGAAATTTTAACCCTGCGCATTTTAATTCACCAATTTTGCCCCTATCTACATAATGGGGAAAAAGTGACAGTTACCAGTTGACAGTTGTGAATGAGAGGGTCTTAATGATAGCGCCAAAGACTAACAGCACATACCAGCATATAGTCACTAAGGTGGGGCCCCAACATGAGATATTCAACACGCACGGGGACATATATACACACACCACACGCACACAAAGAGTAACAGCAAGTGTTTAGTCACTAAGGTGCAGCCCCAACATTGGATACTCACCACTCACCCGAACAAACACACACACACCACAAAGAGACACACACAACACAGAGACACACACACACACCCCCAAGGGGACACACACCCTATAGCGACACATGCACTCACCCCACAGGGACACACACACACACACACCACAAAGAGACACCACACACCACACAGACCCCCCCACAGGGACACACACACATACACACCCTTTAGGGACACATGCACTCACCCCACAGGGACACACACACACACCACAAAGAGACACACACACACCACACAGACCCCCCCCCCCACAGGAATACACACACATACACACCCTATAGGGACACATTCACTCACTGCACAGGGACACACACCACAAAGAGACACACACAACACAGAGACACACAAACCCCACACAGACACCCCCCCACAGGGACACACACACATACACACCCTATAGGGACACATGCACTCACCCCACAGGGACACACACACACACACACACCACAAAGAGACACACACAACACAGATACACACACACCACACACAGACCCCCCCACTGGGACACACACCACAAAGAGACACACACAACAGAGACACTCACCACACAGACCCCCCCAGAGGGACACACACACATACGCACCCTATAGGGACACATGCACTCACCCCACAGGGACACACACATACACACGCCCCAGGGACACACACACCACAGAGACAGACACAGATGTGCACAAATCACCTCACACAACTCGCCTCATACGTGTGCTACTTTTAATTTCCAAACATAAACATCTGATTAAAAACAGCCAATGTGCAACAAATGTGCCATATAGGGAATTAAGGCAGATGTCAGTCACATGAGCTGTCTATTATGTGTATGTGTGAGGTAACATATACTGTCCGGCCAGGGGGAGGGTTTACTGTTGGCTGGAGATTTATTAGGCTGCCTATAGCAATCAATCACAGCTCAGTTTCAATTTTCCTACAGGTCATTAATATGACATATTCAAATTCTATTTTGTTATAGCTAACATCAGTTATTTATTAACCCGGGTGTAGCCGGGTACTACAGCTAGCTCTGTATATATACTCTGCACAGTACCACTTCTCCTGTCCTGTTTACTGTATGTAATCCTCAGTATCTGTATTATTCTGTATATATACACTGCACAGTACCACTTCTCCTGTCTTGTATACTGGGTGTAATCCTCAGTATCTGTATTATGTATATATACACTGCACAGTACCACTTCTCCTGTCCTGTATACTGAGTGTAATCCTCAGTATCTGTATTATTGTGTATATATACACTGCACAGTGCCACTTCTCCTGTCCTGTATACTGGGTGTAAACCTCAGTGTCTGTATTATTTTGTATATACACTGCACAGTACCACTTCTCCTGTCCTGTATACTGGGTGTAATCCTCAGTATCTGTATTATTATGTATATATACACCGCACAGCACCACTTCTCCTGTCCTGTATACTGGGTGTAATCCTCAGTATCTGTATTATTCTGTATATATACACTGCACAGTACCACTTCTCCTGTCCTGTATACTGGGTGTAATCCTCAGTATCTGTATTATTCTGTATATATACACTGCACAGTACCACTTCTGCTGTCCTGTATAATGGGTGTAATTCTCAGTATCTGTATTATTCTTTATATATACACTGCACAGTACCACTTCTCCTGTCCTGTATACAGGGTGTAATCCTCAGTATCTGTATTATTCTGTATATATACACTGCACAGTACCACTTCTCCTGTCCTGTATACTGGGTGTAATCCTCAGTATCTGTATTATTCTGTATATATACACTTCACAGTAAGGCTGCCTTCACACTTGCAGATGGATCTGCAGCGTTTTGCAGATGCATCTGCAAGTGTGAGCATGCTGACCGCGGCCCCTATGTTTATAATAGGGCGCACGCGGTGTGAAAGCTCTCATTCACTCCTATATGTGTACTGTCAGCAGGCGTATGCCTGCTGACAGATCACACACTCCCGTCCGCACTGTGGACGCGAGATGTAGCGTCCATGCTGCGGGCGGGAGAGTGTGATCTGTAAGCAGGCATACGCCTGCTGACAGTACACATATAGGAGTGAATGAGAGCTTTCACACCGCGTGCGCCCTATTATAAACATAGGGGCCGCGGTCAGCATGCTCACACTTGCAGATGCATCTGCAAAACGCTGCAGATCCATCTGCAAGTGTGAAGCCAGCCTAACACTTCTTCTGTCCTGTATACTGGGTGTAATCCTCAGTATCTGTATTATTCTGTATATATACACTGCACAATACCACCTCTCCTGTCCTGTATACTGGGTGTAATCCTCAATTGTATCTGTATTATTCTGTATATATACACTGCACAGTACCACTTCTCCTGTCCTGTATACTGGGTGTAATCCTCAGTATCTGTATTATTCTGTATATATACACTGCACAGTACCACTTCTCCTGTCCTGTATACTGGGTGTAATCCTCAGTATCTGTATTATTCTGTATATATACACTGCACAGTACCACTTTTGATTTCACAAATCCATGAAAGTTCCTAAAACCATCAGTTTGTCATTACTGGATTTCACCACAAGGCGGCAACATGTGTCCTTTATCAGGAAATGTGTGATAGAGGGAAATCTCGCCTTCCTCTATTTTAAAAGGGCAGAACTGGAAAATGTGTTTATTTATTTAGTATATGTTTTTATTTTAGTTATTTAATATATTTATTTATGTTTTTCTTTATCCTTTCTGAAGTCTATGTATAATGTTTCCATATTTTTCTCACTATCTGACATGAAATCACAATAAACCTTTCCCATTTTAGGTCAATTAGGATGAACCATAATCTAATATATAAAGCTGAATGTGTGTATGTGTATGTGTGTGTATATCCGGGATTGGCATCTACACCGTCGCAACTACAGCCACAAAATTATGCACAGTCACACGCCTGGACCCCGAGAGCGTCATAGGCTATGTTGTGAGGCGAAATTTTAACGCTGCGCGTTCCAGTTCACCAAACAATTTTGCCCCTATCTACATAATGGGGAAAAAGTAAAAGGAAAAGTGTGGAAGGAAAATCGACAGCTGTCAGCTATAGCCACAAAATTTTGCACAGTCACACGTCTGGACCCCGGGAGCATCATAGGCTATGTTCTGAGGCGAAATTTTAACCCTGCGCGTTCCAATTCACCAAAAAGTTTGGCCCTATCTACCAAATGGGGAAAAAGTGACAGTTACCAGTTGACAGTTGTGCATGAGAGGGGCTTAATGACATCACCAAAGACTAACAGCATATAGTCACTAAGGTGTGGCCCTGACGTGGAATATTCACCACGCACAGGGACATGTATACACACCACTCGCACACAAAGAGTAACAGCAAGTGTATAGTTGCTAAGATGCAGCCCCAACATTGGATACTCGCCACGCACCCGAACACACACACACCACAAAGAGACACACACAACACAGAGACACACCCCCACGGGGACACACACACCCTATAGCAACACATGCACTCACCCCACAGGGACACACACACACCACAAAGAGACACCCCTCACAGGGACACACACACACACCCTATAGGGACACATGCACTCACCCCACAGGGACACACACACACACCACAAAGACACACAACACAGAGACACACACCACACAGACACCCCTCCACAGGTATATACTGCCCGGCCGGAGGGAGGGTTTACTGTTGGCTGGAGATTTATCAGGCTGCCTATAGCAACCAATCACAGCTCAGCTTCTATTTTCCTACAGGTCATTAATATGACATATTAGTAACCCGGGCATTGCAAGATAGTACAGCTAGTCTAATATATAAAGCTGAATGTGTGTATGTATGTGTGTATATCCGGGATTGGCATCTACACCTTCACAACTACAGCCACAAAATTTTGCACAGTCACACATCTGGACCCAGAGCGTGTCATAGACTATGTTGTGAGGTGAAATTTTAACCCTACGCATTCCAGTTCACCAAACAATTTTGCCCCTATCTACATAATGGGGGAAAAAGTGAAAGGAAAAGTGTGGGAGGAAAATCGACAGCTGCCAGCTACAGCCACAAAATTTTGCACAGTCACACGTCTGGACCTCGGGAGCGTCATAGGCTATGTTGTGAGGCAAAATTTTAACCCTGCGCATTCCAATTCACCAAATAATTTTGGCCCTATCTACATAATGGAGAGAAAGTGACAGTTACCAGTTGACGGTTGTGAATGAGAGGAACCTAATGACAGCACCAAAGGCTAACAGCATATACCAGCATATAGTCTCTAAGGTGGGGCTCTGACATGGAATATTCACCACGCACGGAGACATGCATACACACCACACTCACACAAGTAACAGCTAAGGTGGAGCCCCAACATTGGATACTCACCATGCACCCGAACACAAACACACACACCACAAAGAGACACACACAACACAGAGACACACACCACACAAACCCCCCTCAGGGACACACACACATAAACACCCTATAGGGACACATGCACTCACCCCACACTGACACACACACACCACAAAGAGACACACACAACACAGAGACACACACACCACACATACTCCCCCACAGGGACACACACACATAAACCCCCTATGGGGACACATGCACTCACCCCACAGGGACACACACACACCCCAGGGACACACACATCACACAGGCAGACACAGATGTGCACAAATCACCTCACACAACTCGCCTCATACGTCTGCTATCTTTAATTTCCAAACATAAACATCTGATTAAAAACAGCCAATGTGCAACATATGTGCCATATAGGGAATTAAGGCAGATGTCAGTCAAATGAGCTGTCTATTATGTGTATGTGTGAGGTAACATATACTGTCCGGCCAGGGGGAGGGTTTACTGTTGGCTGGAGATTTATTAGGCTTCCTATAGCAATCAATCACATCTCAGCTTCTATTTTCCTACAGGTCATTAATATGACATATTCAAATTCTATTTTGTTATAGCTAACAGCAGTTATTTATTAACCCGGGCATAGCCGGGTACTACAGCTAGTAAATAATATTTACCAAATGTCAGAATAATGAGAGAGAGTGAGGGAGGGGGAGAGAGGGAGAATGATTTAAGGGATTTTATTACTTTAAGCAAAGTCACAAGTTTACATACACTGAGATTACTCTGCCTTTATACGATTTGGGGCAGCCCATATGATGATGTCATGTGTTTGGAAGCTTCTGATAGGTTTATTGGCAACATCTGAGTTAATTATTATTATTTATTTATAGAGCACCATTGATTCCATGGTGCTGTACATGAGAAGGGATACATACAAACAAGTTACAAATACAATGAACAAACTAACAGTGACAGACCGATACAGAGGGGAGAGAGGACCCTGCCCTTGCGGGCTTACATTCTACAGGGCAATGAGGAGGGAGACAGTAGGATGGGTCTACTCTGGTGATGGTAGAGTGCCGGGTCCAGTGGTGATGGAGTGCCAGGTCCAGTGGTGGTGAGGCATCAGGACCGATGGTGGTGGAGCGCCAGGTCCAGTGGTGGTGGAGCGCTGGGTCCAGTGGTGGTGGAGCGCTGGGTCCAGTGGTGGTGGAGCGCTGGGTCCAGTGGTGGTGGAGTGCCGGGTCCAGTGGTGGTGGAGTGCCGGGTCCAGTGGTGGTGGAGTGCCGGGTCCAGTGGTGGTGGAGCGCCGGGTCCAGTGGTGGTGGAGCGCCGGGTCCAGTGGAGGTGGAGTGCCGGGTCCAGTGATGGTGGAGTGCCGGGTCCAGTGATGGTGGAGTGCCGGGTCCAGTGATGGTGGAGTGCCGGGTCCAGTGATGGTGGAGTGCCGGGTCCAATGATGGTGGAGTGCCGGGTCCAGTGGTGGTGGAGCACTGGGTCCAGTGGTGGTGAGGTGGCACTGTGGTCATTGCAGGTTGTAGGCTGTTCTCAAGAGGTGAGTTGTCAGGTTCCGCTAGAAGGTTCCGAGTGTAGGGGACAGTCAGATGTTTTGGGGTGCAGAATTCTAGAGGATGGGGGATGCTCGGGCGAAGTCTTGCAGGCAGTTCGATTAGGAACATACAAGTTTAGAGGAAAGAAGGAGGTCTTGGGAGGATTGAAGATTACGAGTTGGATGATATTGGGAGATTAGTTCAGAGATATATGGGGGGGGGATAGATTGTGGACGGCTTTGTAAGTCAATGTTGGTATGGTTGGTATCAATGGGGATGTTGAAGTCGCCCATTTATGATGGTGGGAATGTCAGCAGAGAGAAAGGATAGGAACCTGATGGAGAATTGGTCAAAGAAATCAGTGGTTGGGCCTGGGGTCGATAAATGACGGCCACTTGTAGGTTGGAGGGAGAGTAGATACGGACAGAGTGCACTTCAAAAGATAAGAGGATGAGGGAGGGAGGAGGAGGAATTGGGTTGAAGATGCAGTTGCTAGAGAGGAGCAGACCCACTCCTCCACTGTGTTTGCTGCCAGTGTGAGGTGTGTGGGAGAAGTGAAGTCCACCATAACACAGTGCAGCAGGGGAGGCCGTGTCGGAGGGTGTCAGCCATGTTTCCGTGAGGCCCAGGAAGGAGAGTCTGCGAGAGGTAAAGAGGTTGTGAATGAAGTGGAGTTTATTACAGATGGAATGGGCATTCCAGAGCGCTCCAGAGAGAGGGGGCGGTGGAGAAGGGGTCAGGGGAATGGGTTTTGTATTTAGGAGACTGCAGCTGTTTCATGCAGGTATGGGGTGATAGGAGGGAGGGATAGTGGGGAAAGTTGGCTGTGGAGGTATGTGGGAGATATGTCACCAGCGGATAAGAGAAGCAAAGAGAGAGCAAGCAGATGGGAGAATGAGAGTGGCCGGCTTGTTTTGTGTTTCAGCAGGAGCGATGTGAGATTGAGGAGCAGGTCAGCAGAGGAGCTCAGGTGAGGAGATAAGAGGTATGGGGAGATACATATTTGTGATGAGAGTGATGGGGTTTGGAGTTAGTGGAGGAGGGTAAGGAATACTGAAGCAATTACTGTTAGGGCATACAGTAAGTAAGTATGGTGGAGGTGTTAGTGATAGAGCAAAGTATTAGAGACAGCAGACGGGTAGAGCTGGTACCTTCTGGTTTATCTCTGGAATATCTCTGCAGTCACTTAATGAAATCCCACTTTGTGAAATTGCACACAGGCCAAGGCAGACAGGCCTGCCGTAACTAATTTATAACTCATAGGGTGTGCAAAGAATTAACCAGGTAGGTAGGAGCGAGGGGTCAGAGGAGGGAGACAGGACACAACACACCAGGGGAGAATTAACAGATTGCTTGTAATATACACATTTGGGGTCAAATAAGCAGGAGGGAGAGACACAAGCAGGATGAAAGAATATGGATATTTGTAAACTAAGGAGCAGATGGGGGAATATTGGATGGAATAATATGACATACCATAGCAGACATATGCATGGCACATAGAGATGGGATGCAGAAGGATTTAGATACAGCATCAATGACCAGATGTGTACAATGAATTCATATTATAACAGACATTTGCAAGGCACATAAAGATGGGATGCAGGAGGGATTAGACACAGCAGAAGTGACCAGATGTGTACAATGAATTCATACCTGCAAGTGAAGAAGATGTATTGTCAGACCAGGACATGACAGCATTGGGAAATGTGTACTGTATATTACATCTCTGGAATATTTCTGCAGACCACTTA
>JARQOC010000012.1:99423678-99440339 GCA_033576535.1 Allobates femoralis | reverse complement strand
GACTTCCCTGAGAAGCATTTATTACAGTTGGGGTTCACGTTCGGCGGGGAGCTGAACTCCCTGGGTGCTTGTATTTCCGGGGCTGCTCATTAACTTCCTGATTATTCACTGGTGAGGGACACAACAGCCAATCACAGATGACGTCATGGAGAATGGGCATCTGTGATTGGCTGCTGGAGGCAATGCAGTAACCTGGAAATGGCCTATACATTCTAGCATCTACCGTGCAGTGAATAATTAGGAAGTTAATGAGTGGACCCTGATAAGTATTAGATGATGTTTAATCAATGTTTTATTTCTTTTCACAGCCCCCCTAACCCCCATTTCATAACTTTAAAGTCTGAGTTCGGGGTTCGGGCCAAGTCTGTTCCCGAACTCAAACTTTAAAAAAAGTCCGGCCAGGTCCGCTGTACTCTAACATCAGTGGGTTCGCCCATCTCTATTGATAACTGAACAGTTGTTATTCTTTTTATTTTTGTGGTATTTCCTTTCCCTGCTGAAAAAGCGAAACAGCTTAAAAATGTGTTGACTCAATAAACCACTTTTTTTTTTAAGTAGCACCCCGCATCATTATTGGCCGGCAACTACTAATCACTAGTGATGGGCGAACCCGACGATGTTTTTGAGTTCAGCGGACCTGACCGGACTTATTTTTAAAGTCTGAGTTTGGGACCAGACTTGAGTTGACCCGAACTTGAGTTCGAACCCCTTGAGTCCTTCTCTCCTATTATTTTTGTTTTGAGATTTTTACGGCTTCCTAGATGAGTTGTTACAATTTTCCAAACTGACTTGGGTTCAATACATCCAACTAAGTTATAAACTTGGATTCTGGAAAGTTGCAATCCAAGGGCCTATTCAGACGTTTGATCTTGATGCGATGCACGGACTGGCCGCTGGTCTCCTAGCCCGAGCGTGATGGCCTCATAGAAATTTATATGAAACTTTCAAGCTCGGGTCGGCAGAGCCGCAACCACTCCGTGCTTGAGCAGCCCATGCCCAGACCAATTGGCGTGGATGTCTGAATGAGCCCGAAGGGATTATCATCATAAATTGTGATCCCTGGGAGACCAACTGCTGGCACCACAATGATCCTGAGAACTTGTCTTTACAGAGCAGAGGTAGCCATGCTCGGCCTTGGAGTATTATTTGTAGCCTTCTCATGAGACAACAGTGCTTAGCTTGTAGAGGTTTTCCAGGAATATAATCACATTTCTGTTATTTGTTGCTATGTAAATTCCTAAATACAGTTGCTAAGCAAATCACAATAGTTTTTTGTCTCAGAAGATAATCACTATAAAATTTAAAATGGCCACCGCCTTGTATGCCTGATGGAAACTTGTCCTACAATGTTAGGACAGATGCACATGAGCATGTGTAGTAGGACGCTCCTTTGTTGATCTGGCTTCTTCTTACTGCAGTAATAGTGGAACAGGTCTTCCTAGATATGAAGGAGGGTGAAGCTTGATCATATTCTAGAAGAGGTTTCTCTCAGTGAAACAAGGTGGCAGCCATTTTAATTCTACAATGATTGCTAGAGATGGGAGTACCCGAACAGTAAAGTTCGGGGTCTGTAGCAAACACCTAGTGTCCTTGCAGGTCCTCCAAATACAGACCTTTCCGAGAAGTCCGTGTTACTGTTTAGGTTCGGCCAGGGGGGACTGCAAAAGGAAGTACAATAAGTATTAAAAGCAGTGAAATCGCACTTACCGATTTCCATGCTGCTCTCATACTGCTTCTGGGTCTGCTCCTTAAACCTTAATGAATATTCATCTGTTTCCCTGCCCACCTCTGTAACAGCGTCTGTGATTGGTTGCAGTCAGACTCCTCCCCCCACCCTCTGTGCCAATATCTATATGATTTGGTTGCCATACACAGTAGTGTATGGCAACCAAACTAGCATCATATTGGTGTAAAAATTAATAATAAAAAATGGCATGGGTCCTACATACATTGATACACAGTACAGATCAAATACACGGTTGAAGGCTTCAGCCGGCAGTTGTGTGCTATATTTTGGCTGGGCATCAAAATACAGGGGACTCCACGCTGTTTTTTTTTTTTTTTTCAATTTTAATATTTAAATAAAGGTCCCCCCCAATATTGATACCCAGCCAGGATATAGTGCACAGCATGATTATTGGGTCACCCCAGACTAAAAATCGCAGCCTGCAGCCACCTCAGAAATGGAGTATTTGTTGAGCTTAAATGGCTGGGGTACCTAGCAGCCGGGCTAGTGGTCAGGATCACGGTGGCTGTGCCCAGTGCTGTAGCCCTGGATCACATTGAAGGGGAAGTAAAAATGGAGGAGAAAAATAAAGAAAAAGGAAAATAAAGAGTTTGACGCCAATTAGGGAGTTTCCAGCCACTATGTGGCCGGCACTACACCCCCTCATACCAGGGTAGGCTCCTGAGAGGTGAGGAGGGTGAGGGTGATCATAGGTGTTGTAGTAAGAGTGTGTGAGTGCGGAATGACGTCACCGGAGATGGTCACTGAGTTCTGTACCTTTTTACTGTAGCTGTAAAAACAGATCCAAGGAACAAGTGAAGTCTGCTCTGCTAGAGCGAGGTATAGTAGCCTCCCTGCTGACTTTAATGTTAAAAGTTTCTAGGTGCTTGAAAGCTCTCCTGCACTTCTTCATTGCAATAGATAAACTCTAGCCAGGCAGGCAAAGCAGACTGCGTGGTAAACTTGATCCTCTTTGGTGCAAGACCCTGGCCCTCTGTCACTGTGCCTCAAAAAGTTCCCCACTAGTGTAGCTACTGGTCATAAAGTCCAGCAACCTCCAGATTTTGCTGTTAGGTCCTGGAAACCTGGCCACCTAGGGCCTGGTCCCCTGTTTGGTCCCCTGTCTTGTCATCCTGTTGACCTCCTGGCCCGACAATGACTTCTTTCTCTTGCCTATGACTTGCACCAGACGGGGACCGTGGGGAACTTGGAACCAGGCCCTCTCGTTGTCGTCTGGGCTGCGGGATGACCCGGTCCGTGATCCCCTTGTCAGGCGATTAATAAAAAGAGGGGATTGAAAAAGGGATAAAAGAAAAATATAAAAATAAAATAAGCGTTTTTGTCGTGACGCCACCCATTGAATGCGGCCGGTATAGCCGCTGCTGTTGTCGGGACCTCTGGGGATGATCAGAGTAGCAGCTCTGATGGTTTAGCTCTGCATGGGAAGTGAGGGTTCCCAGGGCAACTGTATAGTCTATGGAGAGGATGTGTGTGATGGGAAGCCAGCGGGGCTGAGCAGGCTGGTGGCAGGGTTCAGGGACACTCGCAGGCAGGTTCTTGCTGCTGGCTCGGCGATTCAGTCTACCTCTCCTCAGGCGCAGAAATAACAGTCTCACACAGCGCGGAGCTTCAACCCGGTTTACTTAGCTTTCTCGGCAGGTGTTCAAGTTGCAAGACAGTGTAGTGACGGCTCCAGTAGTCTTTCAGCAGCCGGAATGGCTCATCCAAGTCACCCCTTTTGTGTTCCTTTCCATGGGCTTCTCTTTCCTTCACTTCCGCATGCAAAGCTACAATCCAGCGGCCACGAGCCCTTGTTGGGCAACCTGCCTGGTCCCCTGGCCCTAGCAAGGCGGCCTTCTTTTTGCTGCACCATGGTTTGGTCACTGCTTAATAAATATCCGCTGCACACCAACACCAAAATTTCTAACAAGAAAAAAGCATAATGGCTGACGTGTTAATGCACAGTGTAAATTGAGCAAAAGGCACAGTAGAAAACTACTCAAAATTTATATAAGGAATAACATGAGAACTTAGCTAATGTGATGGCCATGACATCCCAGCCCGGTAACCACGGCAAGGTATCTCATTCTACCGGGTCCTACTCTAATCGCCTTATGTCTGCAGTGTGAACTTGTATGGGTATATGCCACTAAAGGCAATTAAAACCTGTCTATGAAGGGAGTGTCCAGGACCAAAACTACAAATAAAATGCAGAGTCTCATTGTGGCTACAGGGCGGGGGGAGGGTGCACAGTCCAAAAAATAACTATATGTATATATTAAAAATGGCTGGCACACCTCTGTGATGGGTGCTAGCTGGTAAAATACATAGCATTACTTCATAAATATCCGCTGCACACCAACACCAAAAATTCGAACAAGAAAAAAGCTGACGTTTAATGCACAGTGTAAACTGGAGCAAAAGGCACAGTAGAAAACTACTCAAAATTTATATAAGGAATAACATGAGAACTTATCTAATGTGAGGGCCATGACATCCCAGCCCGGTAACCACGGCAAGGTATCTCATTCTACCGGGTCCTACTCTAATTGCCTTATGTCTGCAGTCTGTGCATTAATACATGTCAGCCATTAGCTTTTTTTCTTGTTAGAATTTTTGGAGTTGGTGTGCAGTGGATATTTATGAAGTAACGTTATGTATTTTTCCAGCTAGCACCCATCACAGAGGTGTGCCAGCCATCTTTAAAATATACATATGGTTTGGTCACTGGACATAAAGACCCCGCCACCCGCCTGTATTGTGGTTGGAGCGTCCTGGCCACCTCAGAGCCGGCACCCTGGTTTACGCCCAGTCCTTCAGCTTTGCCACTAATTCGGGCGTACAGGTGGATTGCTCACTACCCGTGCCCCTAGGACTCCTTCTGTCTCTCTACGGTCTGTAGCCCGGGACCCGGAACAGCCTTGGATGGTACAGGCCGCCGGGTCCGTGTCCTTGCAGTCTTGTGTAATGATGGTGTTCTCTCCTTTCCTATTCAACTGATTTGGCTCCAACTGGCTAGCACTCTGAACTCAACTACTCAACTATCCCACCCTCCACTTGTCTCCTCCCACCATCCCATTGCTGGGCATAGAGTCCCTAGCCTTGGGATCGGAGTGTGTTGGGTGTGTGTTTGGGTAACTGGACTTACTCATCCCGGTTGTTGCTGACTCACCGTAGGCCGGGTTCTCAGGTCTCGGGCACTGGCTGTGGTCACGGTTCTGTGCCTGAGGCTGTGGAGGCCCGGTGGTCAGTAAAGGGTTTAAAATGAGATGATAAAATAAAAATAAAGTTATTGCTTCGTGACGTCACCTGTAGGGGTCCGGTGATGGCACCGGCGCTGCTTGGACCTCCGGGGGATGGGCGGCAGCAGGATGGATCTGCTCCCTACAGGACGAGCGGGGGTTCTCGGGGTCAGGAGCTGCAGTGGTGGAATAAGGCAGCTCGGTTAATTCTGTAGACAAAGCTGTTAATAAAAGTCCCGAAATAAAGCTCGGACACTTTGCTCCTCTGAACGCGTCTTTACTTAGTTCTTTCACGGCAGACAGGTATAACGGTTTCACTGGCAAGTAACGGACCGGGTGGTCCCTGCAATGAACAGTGTCCCTCCAAGGCTCCACAGTGTCTTTGTCTATACTGACTGTCCCTCTCTCATCGCTGCTTCTAATATACCAGGTCAGGATACTGAGGATCTTCTGTTGGAACCCGAGCCGTTGGCCTTCGACTCCCGTTAGGTCCCTGAACCTCAATGGTGGGTACCCCTCCTGGTACAGCTGCGGTATGGTAAGCTGTGTATTGTCTCTGTGAAGCTCTCAATCACTCCGAGTTCTTGGCGCAGCGGTAAAGCATCTGCACCACCTTGGAGCCGGTACTCCGGGTTTGGACTGGGCTCGGGTCGTCTATTTCCCGTTTTCTGGTTCTCTTGGCCCCTTTCACTTCTGGGTCACCACTGCTCGGTGCCCTTCCTGTTCGCTGTTCTGTCACAACTTGACTTCTTGTTCCTATCTCTCCAACTTTCTAACTCCGTTCTTCTCTTCCCCACTGCTATACATCTAACTCTCCTCCCACCAGGACCGGTTGCCAAGGAAACGGGTATCTAATTGGTCCTCTGTCTCTAGATGTTGCTTGTGGTACATGGAGCCTTGGGATTAACCTGTTCACCACTGGGACGGAGGATACAGCACTTTCAGTCAGGGGTGCAGTACCCTCCTGTGACGCACTCGTTGCGGGGTGCCACACTGCAACTTCTAGTGGTGACTGGTCCGCAGGGTTGCCACACCTATTTCACCCTCCCTATTCTAACTCCTCCCTCCAACCAGAAGTGGGGGTCTGCCCAAATAGGGTCTCTTTCACCCTCAACTTCCTGGTTAGAGCTTGGAAAGTGTTGGACGCTTTAGGTTTCCAGCAGAGGCTTCCCAATTCTCCCCAGACATGACATTACAATGATGTGCACGAAATATCATCTGCGGCAGCCAGACCGCAGAGGCGCCACATATCCATTAGATGCTTCAAAGCTGGAGCTTTACCAGGCTCATCCCGATTGCACTGGTATGGTGGCAAATGGGGTAATGTAAGGGGTTATTGACAGTTGTGATTGGTCAAATATCACAGCTATCCTCAAGCTTTAGGTAAGTAATGGGGGTATATGAGATCCCCTCCCTCACTAACCTGTAAGTCAAAAGAAATAATCACAAACAACTAAACAATCTTTTTGAAATTAAAAACCCACATACCCTCTTTCACTACTTTTATTAACCCCCAAAACTCCCAGTTCCAAATGAGTCCAATATATTCCATCCCTCAACGATCCTGGTTTCAGTGATGGAAAAAGCGTCCGCTCACTGCAGCTTCTGGTACACACAGACTCACAATTGCAGGGGAGCCCTTGGGTCCCCTAGACTTATATAGGGGTTTGGGTTAAAGCAACCTGTCACCCCACCCAGGCATCTAAAGTAACATAGCCACCTTCTGCAGCCCTACCTTGCATTCTGAGAAGGTGGCTATAGTATTTATGCTCAATCAAGGGATTTGGTGAAATAGAGACTTTTATAAAACTGTGCCAAACCTGACCCAAGACAGGGAAGCGGGCTTTTCAAGCATTTAGCTATAGCCTCTCTGGTGTCAGTCATCCCTCTCTGCTCTCCGTGTGCCACCTCCTCTTCCTTGTCTTCCTTGTCTCCTAGAATCCCGCACCTGCGTAGTGCTCCTGCCCCCGGCATGCGCCGTGCGCGCTGCCCGTGAACTTCCAGCATCCACGTAACCTTTTTGCGCCTGCGTGTGTGTTTGGCATGCAGGGAGTTCATGGGCAGCGCGCATGGCGCATGCCCGGGGGCAGGAGGCACTACGCAGGCGCGGGATTCTAGGAGACAAGGACGCTTCCTTTAGTCTTTAGTTTTTTTTGTTTATTCCCTGAAAAAAACCCTTTAAAAATCTACTGCCACGGAGAAACAAGCATATAAATTCTAAACGGATTACCAGTGGAAATATTATGAACTTTTATCCAAGCATTTAAGTTTTTTTTGGAGGATATTGGTGAGGATCCACATAGGCTCATTGTTTCGCCCTTGACCCAGTGACTCAACTTGCAAAAATTGCCTATATTTGGAGTTGGAAGAGGCTGGTCATTTGTTGGGTGGTCAAGTAATCATGGGTAGACCCACGTCAGCTAATTTTTTGTATCCCTCCGATGTAGAGAAGGGGCACAACCCTTTCTACATTGAGCCTTGCTGTATTTTTGGTCTTCAGGGTGTTAAGTCTTTGACTCTCCGTCTTGGAATTGCAACTGCTAAGAAACTTTCGCATCCTAAACCCAAACCGCAGTGAATCATTTAGTAATTTATTGATCATGTGCAGCTCATTAAAGAAAGAACATTTGTGCAACTGGAAATTGTTAGCCAGGCCATAAATTTCACCAAATTATTCCAAAATGTTCTTGGCCTCAGAAAACTTCCTCCTATGACATTTTCTATGTATTTGGGAAGCTAATAATTGACGTTACCTGGGTTCAGGGTGAGGTGGCCTCATAAAGGGGCACTTCAGAACACTAGTAAAATCTATTTAAAAGAGCGTGTATAGCTATACCATGTATCTACAATTTACATGTGCTTCAGGGACCACGATATTTGCTAAATTTTCTTGAACAACCAAGGAATAAAGTCGAGGTTGACTCAGAGTCCAATTTTGGGGTCCTGGTTAACATCCCTGCCAACACTGTCAAAAAACTCCAATGAGTATTTATTAAAGTAATCCCGAGTTTTCCTCTTTCCTATAGTCTTTGTTGTTTTTCTTATAAAAGGAACAAGACAAGATGTTTTACCAAAGATGAATCCAAATGAGCTCAAAGGATGGCTCCTCACACTTGGTTCCCAAATGATTTGAGACCTTCTCATGGTCTCCTCAGAAACAGAATCTGTACGGTTATATAGGAGTCAAGGTAGCATGAACATGTCACCCTCTTCCTCCATACAGATGGAGTTTGTTGGGTTGGGTGTAGCCAAGCCAACTGTGGAGAATATTTTTGGCCACCTGAATGAAGTTGATTGTTTTTATGTGAGAATTTATTTTAAGGCTCAATGACCATGGGGTATTACTAGCAAGCTGAGGGTTGAGTGAAAACTGTTCATGAGGCTAGTTGGTCTGATTCAGACGAAAAGTTACCTCAGGCTGCAACTGTTCAGTGGCAAGCTATAGGCTTCCACAGATGAGCGACGAGTCATTGGCTGCCACAGGCGAACGGTGAGCCATAGTCTGCCATGGCAAGGCGGCGAGTCACAGGCTGCCACAGGTGAGCGACGAGTCATTGGCTGCCACAGGCGAACGGTGAGCCATAGTCTGCCATGGCAAGGCGGCGAGTCACAGGCTGCCACAGGTGAGCGACGAGTCATTGGCTGCCACAGGCGAGCTGTAAGCCATAGTCTGCTACGGCAAGGCGGTGAGTTATAGGCTGCCACAGGTGAGCGACGAGTCATTGGCTGACACAGGCGAGCAGTGAGCCATAGTCTGCCACGGCAAGGCGCGAGTCACAGGCTGCCTCAGGTGAGCGACGAGTCATTGGCTGACACAGGCAAGCGGCTAGCCATAGTCTGCCACGGCAAGGCGGCGAGTCACAGGCTGCCACAGCCAAGTGACGAGTCATAGGCTGCCACAGGTGAGCGACGAGCCATAGGCTGCTACAGGTGAGTGGCAAGCCGTAGCCTGCCACAGCTGAGCACCGAGCCATAGTCTGCCACAACCGAGCGGCGAGCCGTAGTCTGCCGCAGCTGAGCGGTGAGCCATAGGGTGCCAGAGTTCGGGGATTGCCACAGCCTACCACAACAGCATAGAGTTATGTTTGTTTGCACCAGAACACATTTTGCTGTGTTGCTAAGCTCTCCTCATGTGGCTTTCTATGATGGGACCAAAGACCTTATGTGCCAACCATTAAAACCTGCAAGACTGCTCTGTCCCCTATAGACTGTGGAAGTGATGGCTTATTTCCTGTGAGAATAAAGAATCTGACATGTAGCAATCCTACTTGCCTTCTTTTACTACTCATATACATTTGTCACTGGGTGAATAGTCAGGGCACCGTCATACATGGGCATTAGATGATCATCTTGACCTACCAAAATCGGCAGGTCCAACAGATGTTCTTCTCATGTGTACTCACATTAACAGGGCTTCCAAAGATTCTTCTGCATGATATATATGGCCTACTTGACTGTAGAAAGGCAGATTTTCACGTCTAATCGTGCAGCTGTTCCATGAACTGGTTCTACCGGTTCAGACTCATGGCTGGCCTTACTTTTTAGCTTGGTGTTTGGCTAATGTGCTATTATAGTATTAACAGTCGGCCGCCTATTTTGAAAAAGTCATTTAGTTTAGCTCCTAAATGTAGACTTTCCCATGTGTAATTTGTATATAAGCTTTACATACCTAGCAAGAGATTATAGGTATGGCATAAGGAGGGTGTAGTGAGGGAAATTGATGGAAGCTAATGTTTTTGACTACATACATCATAGTCTTCCATTTTGTGGGAAGACCAATGTAGTAGGGTAGAGTATATACCTCATGACCATATCCACCTAAGAAGTCCATGAATGAGCTTGGATATCGGATTGCCAAAGTTTAGTTATATTCTGGTTTCCTACGGTCATGGAGAATGTGCACGTATACAGTATATACATTGACTTTTCTATCTTACTTGGAGCTTACAACCTGCTGTTCTTACTCGGCAGTCGGAAGAGAGGTGCTTGAGAAGCATTAGGGCTCATTAATACACAAATGTGGATCCCTAATGTCCTTTTATCAGGTGGACCATCTATATGGTCCACTTCATGGTCGCTTAATGTGCTTTTATAAGGACCTTTTGAAGTTGTATTGTGAATTTCTTTCCTCCGCCCTTGCTTCTATCACAGAAAAGGAAATGGAAGGCCGAAAATTAATCTGCTTATATCTATAGTGACGAGATATTTTGCAGGTACTGATGTAGATAGGACTCGCGGTAAATATGGATTTTCCAGTTTCGTCCTACACACCAAACCATAACAATAAGGTAATTGACTTGTATACTTCTTATTCCATGATACATTGAAGCTTTGGCATCACCATCACATTTGATCATGTGGGAGTCAAACCGGGTCCTTCTTTTGCCTTGGCGTTTTATCTGGCCATACATGCATAGACCTCAAAACAAGCTGCACGATTAGATAGACCTCCCGTGTGAATATCTGTCATTGATGTAAGGGCAAGCTGATCATTGAATGTCTATCATGGCAACCCCCCCAATAGTAGAGTCAATTTATGGTTTGGGGAAATATTGAGCTGGCATGTCTTAGTTTGGACTGGTGATCATGTATTATCCTGGGGATAAGCCATATCTGGTGATTGCTGTCTCATAGAGAACATACCCTGGCTAGAGTTGGGCGGTTCAGTTCACAGGGCTCTAGTCCATTTTGGCGCCCCTGCGTTTGGCCACCACAAAATGGAATTGCAGGTTTAAATCTCTGTGTTGCCATGTTTGAGGAGAATAGTGGTCCCTCTGCAGGATGTCTGCAGTGAACACACACTGCCTGATCCCTTATAAGGGGACTGTACACTTGAAGGCTGATTTGGCCATATGATACACTTCCTGGTGAGGGAGTAGGGTTAGAGGTAGTGTAGTAAGATAGAGCAGGCAAAGGAGAAGTATACTGAGGAAGCAGCGGGAGCTGCTCTAAAGGGACAAGCTGCAGGTAGGGTAACCGTTCCTAGGTCATCCAGGCTTGTAGGGTCTGGTGGCAGCACTATATGCTGTGTGAGTTTCATAGTCACCGCAGCATAAGATAAGATAAGATAAACTTTATTGATCCCGGAGGAAATTACAGTATTACAGCAGCAGAACAAAGATCAAGAACATTTCACACTTTACAAAATAAGTCTATATGGACAGCAGATGCGGGTAGACTGGTACATGTACCTCACCTATTCCCCCCATACACATAGAACTTCACATAGTCTTGGGACGCTTTACACTTATACATTTGTTAAACATCCCCACAGCTGTCGGAACAAACGATTTTCTGTATCTTTCCTTTTTACACCTTAGTTGGATTAGACGCTTGCTGAATGTGCTCTTCTGCTTCGCAAACAGTTCAGAGAGCGGGTGTGTATTGTTGCTCATTATAGCCTTGCATTTCTTATTAATTCTATCCTCTAATACCTCCTCGAAAGTCCTAAGTTGTAGACCCACCGCCGCACTAGCCTTCTTGATAAGTTTATTCAGCTTATTAGCGTCAGCTGTGCGCACACTACTACCCCAGCATATTATTGCAGCAAAGATTGCACTCGCCACAATAGATTGGTAGAACATTTCAAGCATTTTGCTACACACATTAAACAACCTTAATTTCCTTAGGAAGTAAAGTCTACTCATCCCTTTCTTGCAAACCTTCTCCATATGGCACCTCCAATCAAGCTTGCTGTCCAGGTGAACCCCCAAATATTTGAAATTCTCCACCATCTCCACATCCTGACCATCAATAGTGATAGGTAAGCAATGCTTCCTGCACCTTCCATAACTCAACACCAACTCCCTGGTTTTCTTTACGTTGAGTTCTAAATGGTTAGCCTGGCACCAGTCAACAAAGTCCGAGACCACCCTTCTGTATTCCTCCTCCCCCCGGCCTCTCTCAATACCTCCGACTATCACTGAGTCATCAGAGTACTTCTGAAGGTGACAAAGGTCTGATTTATACTGAAAATCAGCTGTGTATAACGTAAAAAGGAATGGCGACAGCACCGTTCCCTGAGGGGCTCCAACACTGCTCCGAACACTATCCGATACGGCCGCCCCCAACCTAACGAACTGTGGCCTGTCCGACAGGTAATCAATGATCCAATTCACTAGTCCCTCATCAACCGCCATTTCAACCAGCTTTTTACGTAATAATAGTGGCTGTAAGGTGTTGAATGCACTGGAGAAATCGAAGAACATGGCACGCACAGTGGTTCCATCATTGTCCAAAAAGGAATGTACTGTTTGTAGCAGATACGCTACAGCATCGTCCACCCCCAGACTCTGCCGATACGCAAACTGAAGGGGATCCGTAAAAGCAGACACCCTCGGACACAAGTAGGCAAGTACAATTCTCTCCAAGGACTTCATCGCATGCAATGTTAAGGACACCGGTCTATAGTCGTTATGGGAGCTCGGGAAGGTAGTCTTGGGAACCGGCACCAGGCAAGAAGTCTTCCATAGAACTGGTACTCTCTGTGATTGTAAGCTCCAGTTAAACAGGTGCTGGAAGACAGTGCACAACTGATTTGCACACACTCTGAGGACACGTGCACAGATACCATCAGGCCCTGCTGCTTTACCAATGACCAGCATAGTGGAGGTATCCGAGGTATCCGTGGCTTTAGTAGCATATAGGGTCAGGAAACTGCCATAGGCATGGATACCCACCAGACCCACACTACCAGCCCGGTTGGAAGTAACCCACAGCAACCGGTAGGAAGTACTGGACAGCTATCTGTACTAAGAAACCTAATGTTTAGGGTCAGCAGGGAGGCCAATCTACTCTCCCAGCAGAACGGACCAAAATTCCCATGAGACTGGCCGGACCACATGCCTGGTAGTGGATGTAGTACCCTGGACTAGTTATAGATGCTAAGGTAAAGGAAAGACTATCACCTGCTGTCTGCTTCCTCCATTATATCCTTCACTACTACCCTCATAATCTCCCTGGGATGCAGCCCTGGTTGGGAAGGGTTAACCACCTGCGCTGCTCTCACCACCTATCTCTCAGGGGCCCTTGTGTCTGACACACCAAGTCTGTGGATTGAAGGCTCACCAATCGCTTAACTTCTGGGAGCCCTATTATGGCTTTTCAATAGCCAGGTGGGTGCAGTGTCAACGGTGTAGTGCCAGTTAGGGGATTACCAATAGTAAGATATTTTTGGGCCTCCTGTTCAGCAGCCTGAGACTACTGACCTGATTATTGGCCCAATGTCCCATGAATCAATTTGCTTAACTCTACTGTCAGCTGAACGATTGACTAAAGCATCTTTAGATGTTTGGGTAGGTTGGATTTCATGATGGTTTCATGGTGCTCATAAGCATCAAGTCAAGCATGTAGGTACGGTATATAGGATGGCGGTCTTAGAGAATAGCTGTCGATTAATGATTGAAATTTTATGATCTTTAGAATTCGATTATGCCACCCAACTTCAGGTAGGGGCTGTAAAGCTCAAGCTTTTATTTACTACCCAAATGTTATCCTTGAAAACTCTTCTCCAGGGACTACTTTCTCCAATAGCCGCCTTTACTGTGGCAACTGGCAAAATCGTTAGTCTTTCCAGTTTTGACCCTATTTGATCATGGAATGTTGTTAATCATTTTTTCAGGTTGGCACCACATATTCTCCTTCGGCTTCCTAGCTGCAGGCTTTGCACTTACCAAGGTAGAAGTTCTTTTTTTTCCCATTGTATCTCATGGATTTTTCATGGTCATCTCCCTGGAGAAACCTGATCCTATTTTCTGAACAATAGGAGAAGACGTACAATAAGAAGCAATGTTTTTTTCCCTTCAGTTTCGCTCCTCGCTCACCCTACACCCGTCCTTCCTTCCAATTTCTCCACCCTTCTTCTCTTCATGCACTTGCTATGAGGATGTTTCTCGGCCTGGCTGCCATTACCTAGGAAACCAAAGGGTGCATGTGGTGGGATGGGGGAGGTGAGGAGACCAGGCCTAAAGAGTTTCCATGGTAATGGATGCGAAAAATCTGCTATTCGGGACAAAAGCCTTCACTGACTGCAGCATCCTGACCCCGTCCATCCAAAATCTGACATGATTGGACGGGTTTTCTTCCTTTTTTTAGCGGTGTTTCTATGGACACCGAGACTCGTTGTGTTGTCCGCCCCGGCCACTGCCGCCATGCATGAGCAGAAGATGTCACAGAACATGTCAGTCAATGTCCAGAAACACTATAGGAAAGGTCTCCTATAGGTTCATGGTGACATGTTGTTACTGTTGATGTGTGTGTATTTATATGTGTATATATATATTTTATTTTGTAAAGTGCTCAATTTGGGCAGGTTAGGTTAAGGGTCCTTTCACATCAGTGTTTTTCGCTGAATGCAGCAGATCTGGCAGAATGACTGGATCTCCCAACTTGCGGTGCAACTGCGGCAAGCCCATTCATTCTCTATGGGGCTTGCGGCAGGTGAGGCAGGTGCGGTTTTGCCGCGATGCGGCACTTGCGACCATGCAAAAAAAAAACACAGCTAACAGCGGTTTTGTGCCCAACCGCAACTGACGAATTTGCCGGATCGCGGCAAAACTGCACTTGTTGCACACGCCGCGAGCCCCATAGAGAATGAATGGGGGCTTGCAGCAGGTGCACCGCAAGACGGCCTCTAGGTGGCAGATCCAGCAGATGCGGTAATTCTGCAAGATCTGCCACATTTAGTGAAAAACGCTGATGTGAAAGGACCCTTTACAGATAGAAGTTTGCACAGATACGGCAGCATGACGGCCTCCTCCTGTGTGAATATGGCTGTGCGCCGGCCACCTCCTGTGTGAATATGGCTGTGCGCCGGCCACCTCCTGTGTGAATATGGCTGTGCGCTGGCCACCTCCCGTGTGAATATGGCTGTGCGCTGGCCTCCTCCTGTATGAATATGGCTGTGCGCCAGCCTCCTGTGTGTATATGGGCTGTACGCTGGCCTCCTGTGTGAATATGCTATGCGCAGATACAGCTGTGCACCAATTTCCTGCGCCAATACGGCTGTGTAAGGATCCTGCTCTTGTACAGCTGTGTAGGGCTCCCGCCATGATACAGCCATGTCCCCTGGACCCCTGCCTCAATATGACCACCCGCCGAGCTCTTGCCCTGATAAGGCTGCCCTCTGAGTTCCCGCACTGATACAGCTGGGCCCCCTGGGCTCTGGACCTAATGCGGCCGCGTGCCCTCTGGACTCCCGCCCCGAAGCGGCCGCGCGCCCTCTGGGCCCCCGCCCCGAAGCGGCCGCGCGCCCTCTGGGCCCCCGCCCCGAAGCGGCCGCGCGCCCTCTGGGCCCCGCCCCGAAGCGGCCGCGCGCCCTCTGGCCCCCCCGAAGCGCCGCGCGCCCTCTGGCCCCCGCCCCGAAGCGGCCGCGCGCCCTCTGGGCCCCGCCCCGAAGCGGCGCGCCCCTCTGGCCCCGCCCCGAAGCGGCCGCGCGCCCTCTGGGCTCCCCCCCGAGCGCCGCGCCCTCTGGCTCCCACTCGATCTGGTGTATGTATACATCACCAAGTTTTCAATTGAAGGAGCATTCACTCTGTCTAATGGAGCCCTGACAATTTACATAAGAGGAGAAGTGGAAATGGTGCATTGAGTGGTTGGCAATGTCAAGGGTGCACTGATGACCCCATGTACACAACAAATCAAAACCGTTTTTTGCACAAAGACTACTGAGAAAACCACGGATGAGATGATTTTTATTTTTTAGGGGCTACGTTCATGATTACTTAAGTCCACGGTGTATGAGGTCCTCCCAAGTTTTCCTGACACATGATGTCAATGGAGATAGGGGATGGGCAGTTTGAACATTTTTCCCGGCAGTTTTAATGACTAGTACCGGGTTAATATACACATTTCTGAACCCAACATTTATAGGGGAAGACCTGCCGGACCGGCACTTCTGCTGTGTGTGAAAAGTCAGGTCTGAGGAATTTCCAAACCTCGTGCACATACACCCCAGGGCCAATGTTACAGAAGAATAAATTAATTTAGGCAATATGTCACCTCTTTTTGATGTGGTACCGGGAAGAGAACAAGTGTTTAATTGTGTCTCCTGTAACCACATCCAGCAACTATTGACCACACCGAGGTCCTCCGGTCCGATGCCTCCTGGTAATCTTATTATTTGTGGTCGCCTTAGACTTCTATCTGCCCTCTGTCTCAAGGGAAACAATCCCACAATGCAAATAACTCATGAAAAGGCCTCTACAATAGAACTGTAGGTACACAAACCCTACCGGAAAGACCTGATCCATGGGACCTCAATACACTCCCCTATATAGGACGTCTTCTAACAGTTATATATTAATAAGCGCAGTATTATAATAGCTATATTCTTGTACATAGGGACAGTATTATAGTAGTTATATTCTTGTACATATGAGCAGTGTTATAGTAGTTATATTCTTTTACATAGGGAGCAGTATTATAGTAGTTATATTCTTGTACATAGGGACAGTATTATAGTAGTTATATTCTTGTACATATGAGCAGTGTTATAGTAGTTATATTCTTGTACATAGGGAGCAGTATTATAGTAGTTATATTCTTGTACATAGGAGCAGTATTATAGTAGTTATATTCTTGTACATAGAGGCAGTATTATAGTAGTTATATTCTGTACATAGGTGCAGTATTATAGTAGTTATATTCTTGTACATAGGAGCAGAATTATAGTAGTTATATTCTTGTATATAGGG
>JARQOC010000012.1:99408764-99423578 GCA_033576535.1 Allobates femoralis | reverse complement strand
GAGCGATGGTGGTTTTATCAGATTGTTTTTACATATGGTAATGTTTTTCAAGCTGACAACCATCAAAGACTAATTATAAAGATCAAGTCACTTAGAACTCATTAATGTATGGCCAGCTTAGGCTGGGTTCACATTGCAGCATGCTCCGGTCCGGGGCTGTCCGGGGTGACAGCCTGGACCGGAGTTTTGCTCCATAGGAGACTATCGGACGGGACGGAGCTGGATGGCAATTATCTACCATCCGGCTGCTATCTCGCCGGATGAAGCCGGGACAAGTGGGGTTTCTCTTCCGAATCCAAAAACGTTGCATGCAACGTTTTTGGATTCGGCAGAAACATCCCGCTTCTCCAGGATACATCCGGCGAGATAGCAGCCGGATGGCAGATAATTGCCATCCAGCTCCGTCCCGCCCGATAGTCTCCTATGGAGCAAAACTCCGGTCCAGGCTGTCACCCCGGACAGCCCCGGACTGGAGCACGCCGCAATGTGAACCCAGCCTTAAGGTGAACATGCAAAAAACAAATACTAGACCACTCAACAGACCTGAGATTGGAAACAATTGATGGTTGATACCTCAAGATTTGAACTGAGCGGACCGCTTCGTGCAACCCCAGTCCTTGGTCCAAGTCGGTGCTCTCTGGCCATTGACAAGAGGATGCATACATTTCTTACCCTACTGGGATCCAGGGCTCATCTTATGATTTGCTGTGCAGGTCTGTCATCTATGAATTGTAGACCATCAAATCAAATGCAGTAATCAAGGAATCCATAAGGTTAGGAATTAACGCAACTCCTATCCATAGCCATAGAGAACTGACCAGGGTTGCACGAAATGATACCCTTATCTCTAATCATGATGGTTGGCATTTCAGCCTGACTGTCTTCAAAAAGTCAAAATACACCAATTCATCAAAAAAAATATTCAAAATGTTGTAGAAGACAAGAATTTGCAAAATTATTACAGACTGCAGACAACAAAGTCAATGGTGACATGGGATCATATAGCACGGGTTAGAGGACATCAGGTGAAGACATGAAGGAGAAAATAGCGGTGTTCTAAGGAGCGGGGGAAGCGACATCTCACCCTCAAGAGAGTAGACCTTGAAGCCAGACATTTTCTTGGACAGGATGGATTTTGGCAGGTTCAGGAGAGCGGGATTGTAGACAGGGAAGTCGTGATAATAATTTTCCAAAATCCATACAGCAACTCGCTGGATACTGTGAGAGGAAAACAAGACAAGGGTAGGACCAGGTGCCAAACAAAAGAAAAAATTGTGTAGGAAAGAAGGAGACACAAGGAGAATACAAAAGGGTCATGAGAACCAACAAGGAAAGCAGAACATATTACAGGAAGAGCTACTGTCAACAAATATGGCTTCCACTTAATTGGAATAAGACTAAGATCCATCATCTTTGTGATGCCGCTTCTTAGATCAACGCGTTTTGAAGCATCAGCTTCTTCATCAGGTCAAAAAACAAAGTACCGTATATTGTCCTGATGAAGAAGAGGACGCTTCGAAACTCATTGACCTAAGAAACTTCCTAACAAAGATGATGGATCTCAGCCTTATTCCGGCAGCGCAAAAGAACCCTTTCCTGTCTTCAGCACCGAGTTTTTACCCAATTGTGGGTTTGCATTAGGCGGTTACACACTTCTATAGTGGTAGTGTCTGACACAACCAACCAAGGTGAGCAGTTTTCTTTATTCAGGATAACTCATGAATGATATCTATTCATAAAAAAAGCTTTATATACTATGTAGTTATTATTGGAGGAATCGTTAAAACAAAAACCTAATCTGTAATGTTTTTGGGTAGACCCAACCAGACATGACATGCTTTCTCAGATCAGGACTGTTAAAGCTTTTCTTTTTCTACCTTAAGTCTGACAGAGGTGGTGGCATCTACATAAATTGGCGAGGGGGGTGCAGAGAGTTTAGTATAGAATGTAGTCCACCAACATTGTCTATCAGTTACGATAAATGTGATTTATTTTTTTCTGGTGTACATGCCGATTTTCTCCTGAACCTGACAATGTTTTTCTTTTGTTCCTGTGCCTCTCCATTCCAGAGATATAGCTCCCTTTACTCCTATATATAAATCTAGTCTTTTAACCAACTGGGCATGGCTTTCAAGAGGATATGCCCACACAGAGTTGAAGACCACACCCAGTTGAAGCACAGTTTTTGGGTGCAGTGTGCGTCTAAAATTAATTTTGCAAAAAAAAAAAAAAAATGTCCTCCCACCCCCGGAAGTGTTCTACTTATGGCTGACAGTATGTGGGCAGAGAGCTGAACTGCCAATCAGTAACTTCCATTGAGGTTCGGGTCATGATCAGTGCGCCAAAAAGTTTGGCCCGAACTTTAAAAGGTTTGCTTATCTCTTGTCAACTCTCCTCGCTACTATGGGAAGCAACACCTTTGGCCTACACCAATTGTTACACAATTTTTATCTCTCATTGATGGAAAAAAACAAAAAAAGTGTAAAATCTTCAAAGAATTCCCATTAGGCCCATCATTCTGCAGCCAAGAATGTCCAAAAAGAGCTTTAAAAAGTTTTGGCAATCTTCTTATAGACATTAAGCTAGTTATAGGAAGTGTTTTGGGGTTGAAGGGAGGTGATTTTCTCATTAGAAAATGGAATTTTCATGTTTGAACTTTTTTAAAGAAAAGTCTTAACTAGTTTTGCAAAAAAAAAAAACTTAAAGGGGTTGTCCGGGCTTATGCAATAATTAATATGTGTATCTAGGCTGCAAATTGTTGACAGTTTGCAATATACTTGCTGTCAACATTTTGCAGGGTTTTCTAGATAACACATATTTGTGGCTGGCAGGGAACGTCTAGGGGGTGTGATTGTGCATGTAAACTCTCACTATGCCTGGCCATCCCAGCCCCTAATGTCACCACCCACCCCGATTGTCCCCACTGCACTCACACACTGTACCAAATCGTCAGCTGTGACGGAGATTCGGTACAGTGTAACAGTGCGGGAGGGACCGCTGCCAGAATGTGCTGCTCACCCTGTCTGTGGGCTCTGTGCCTGGAGCCGGGTCCGCACTCTGCAGTTCCAGTGTCTGTGCCTGGAGCCCGGGACTCTGGGCTGCAGCCCGGTCTCTGTGGCTGGAGCAGGGGTCTCTGGGCTGTAGCCCGGTGCTAGGTCTGCTCTCCAGTCCTCCCGGTACAATAGAGCCGGCAGCGGTATAGTGAGGACCGCTCCACCGGTTCCTGCACCATAGAGTGCGCAGGAACAGAGTCGATGGCGCGGTCCTCACTATACCGCTGCCGGCTCTATTGTACCGGGAGGACTGGAGAGCAGACCTAGCACCGGGCTACAGGCACAGATACTGGGCTACAGGCACAGATACCGGGCTACAGCCCAGAGTCCCGGGCTCCAGGCACAGACACCGGAACTGCAGAGTGCGGACCCGGCTCCAGGCACAGAGCCCACAGACAGGATGAGCAGCACACTCTGGCAGCAGTCCCTCCCGCATTGTTACACTGTAACGAATCTCCTTCACAGCTGACGATTCGGTACAGTGTGTGAGTGCAGTGGGGACAATGGGGGTGGGTGGTGACATTAGGGGCTGAGATGGCTGGGCATAGTGAGAGTGGGAAGGGGGGCAGGCCTGTAATGTCCTGGGGCGGCTGGCCATACTGGAAAAAGGGGAGGAGGTGTGATGGTAGGAGACTGGGAGGAAACGACCAGTTCTCCATTTACATGCACAATCACACCCCCTAGACGTTCCCTGCCAGCCACAAATATGTGTTATCTAGAAAACCCTGCAAAATGTTGACAGCAAGTATATTGCAAACTGTCAACAATTTGCAGCCTAGAAACACATTAATTATTGCAAAAGCCCGGACAACCCCTTTAAGTCAAAGCCTTGTTAATATCCTCTGTCAAGAGGTGTCAGATGTGGCTATTGAGTGATGTTATCAGGGCTGTGGAGTCGGATTCAGGGAAATTGAGCAGTCGGAGTCGGGAGTCAGACTGGGACTTAGGCTGGCTTCATATTACAGGTCTGATCCGATCCAAGGCTGTCCGTGTAAACCGGACAGCCCCGGACCGGATTTTGGCCCCATAGAATACTATGGGGCCGGATAGAAGCCGGATGGCAGCTCTCTGCCATCCGGTTTCTATCTGTCCGGGACAATCCAGGAGAATTCAGAATTCTCTCACAGACACAAAAATGTTGCTTGCAGCGTTTTTGTGTCCGGGAGGAGAATATCTCCTAATTGCCTACTCCCGGATTCTACCGGATACGGGGGAATCCGGCGCTCCCTAACATGGGAGCCTATGGGGCCGGATTGAACCGCCGCAGTTGTTTCAGGACCGCGGCTAGGTCTCTGCCAACCGCGGCCCTGATTCAGCAGCAGTGGCGTCCAGGTGCATACCAGACCGGAGGGCATATTAGCCCTCCGGTTCTGTGTGCTGATCCGATCCAGGGCTGTCAGGTTCACCCTGACAGCCACGGATCGGACGTTACCCGCAATGTGAAGCCGGCCTTAAGGCCCCGTCACACACGTCAACGTCCGAGCGATACGATCAATGATCTGACTTTACCTAGATCGCTTGAACGACGTTCAATGATCGCTAGTGAAATGTCACACGTACAGATATGTTTAATGACGCAGCAACGATTCCGCGACAAGCAAATGATACTTGCGGTCGTTTGATCGCCTACGTCCTCCAGTTCTGAATAGATGAGGTCGTTAACAACATGGTTATGGAGGTGTCACACACACCGATGCTGCAGGTTGGATGAACGATCATCGTTTAGTTTAAGGTCCGGTTCACCAACCTCCCATCAACGATCAGCCGACTTATCGTTGATAGTTTGAACTTGTGACACACGTCGTTACGACATTGTTGCTCCACCCAAAAAGCCGTGACGTACTAACGATATCGTTATTGATATTGTAGTGTGTGTTACGGGGCCTTTAGTGACATTACAGCCCGGTTAGGAGTTGGACTTGTGGACTCGGAGTCCATTTTGGTGGAGTGGGGAGTCGGATTCAGGGAATTCAGGGATATCATCATTTACAGCGATGACAGTAGATACCATTGTTAGGTAATTCCATATAACAGGCGTAAGTTTTTACTACTAGGGTTCAGTCACTGCATATTAATCTCAAGGCTGAGCCGCTGGCATTATGCCACTAGTCAAGCATGATTGACCATTGTAATCGACCATGTCCAATACAAATTTCATTTCTTATGAAACACAAACCTTATAGACCTGGTGACAGGTTGATGATGAAAAAAAGAAGTCTCAATATTTGACACAAGCACTTTAGCAGTGAAATGGCTTCCAAATAGAAAATCCCTTTAAATAGGACCCATCACTTGCTATAAATATGGTGTAAATGCCGCTGTTCTCCTGAATCCGGGGTTGTGTTACTTTTGTTCCCACACCTCTCCATTCCTGAGGTGCGAGTTTCTCTCCTCTGTATATAAATCTAGGCTTTGTAGCCAAGTGGGCGTGGTCCTCACCTGCTTTGTGGCTGTGTTTCTTGAGGACCGAAACCAATTGGCCTACAAGCTTAGATTTATAGACAGGGAATTAGGGGACCATATCTCAGGAACAGAGAGGCGCAGGAACACAACAAAAACATCGCCGGATTCAGGAGAACAGAGGCAGCAATCCAGGGACCTTGTACTGTGTGGTTAGTTGTCTTCCCTGCTGAGCCAGAGCCTGGTCAGTCACTGTCCAAATGCTGATTGTCTTTTACCTTTGTGTTTGCAGTTATAAGGTGTTCTCACTTGCTCATTTTCACTGACCTATCACATCAAGGGTGGGGCTATTCATACTCTCCTAATACCAGCTTTCCCTGATGGCCATATATCGGTGGTGTTAGGGATTATTTCCTTTTAAACAAAGACTAGTTTGGCACTTGCTCTGTGCCTAGTCATTTATCTTGCCTACACCTTCTCTTTTTTTGCTTTTAGGTTTGTAGAAGATCACACTAGCTTGTATTTGCTTCTTCACCTTTTCCATGGGTGCACATGTTTTATGCTACCTCACCTTGGGTCCCTGCCCATCTCTGAACACTTTTCCTATCTTGGTGTACAGTGCATAGCAATCTCCTCTGGTTCCTTAGGAGGTATGAGGAACAATGCGACAGTCTTTTAGGCAGACAGGTCTGAGTTGTGGGTATCTAATTTTCCAGCTAGGGATATTCCAGCCTGTGCAGGAACCATTACAGACTGTGCCGCTAGGTATACTAGTCTGTACAGGAACCAGTAGGATGCAGGTGCGGCAGCATTGAGATGGGCTTCATTTCCCCTTTACCTGTTGTCAGGAAGATATGAATTTTTGTCATTGCTTTAAAATGTTTGAAGACACAGCCAGAGATTTTTTTTACTTCTCCGCCCCTTGTTCGTTTGTAAGGTAGATACATAGATCTCCGCTTTGCTTCCCCCCAGTGAGGAATTTTTACGAATAGCTATAAAACTCTGATCTGAGCAGAATTCAGCTAGTCTAATCTGGTTTTGACCCTGTGATATTAATTTGTCTTAACTTAGTCTTTTAACGTCGAATTTCATAAGACCCGTTCATTGAACAAATTCATAAATCATATTTTTGGGATGTTTACCTTTTTTTCAGTTATGATGCTATATTTTTTATATCGGGGAAACAATCAAAAACCTGGGAAACAGGTTCTGACCTTCTGAACATCATAGATAAATCATATTTGATATCAATCATGTAAATTTCCTAGAGAAAACATGATGTCCCTGGTTTTGACGTGGCAGCGGCCCAACCAAAGATATAAATATGGAGGTTTTTGCAGAATTGTGAAAGAGGTGGCTTTCAGAGAACCAGCCCACCAGAGAGGTGAACACAAGTGGAGTTCCTGGATGTTATGCCCCATTACATAAAACCAAAGCGTCCATTTTGGCTTCATTCCACACATCATGTGCTGCAGTAGACGACGAAAAGTAGAGCAGCTGGGCTCTTTGTCTTATCCTCTGGCTATACCTGGTTTGGCCAGCAGGATAAGAGGGCGCCAGAGAGCTGCAGGTTCTCACAAAGTTTTCATGACACCGGTGTTGGAATAATTATGTGCGTAATAATTATAGTTCGTTAATTCATTTTGTTGACTTACCTTAGGTGTCCAACATTGTAATGTCTGCTTGCTCCGTCTGTGGACCTGACGACTTTGATGGTGAACTGAGGTTGGAGTTGTCTCAGTTCCAGTAGGACAACAGCCAAATAGTGAACAAATAATAGAGCATCCACAAGTGACACGGCGAACTGTACTATCCCCTGGTAGTTCTTCTCAGCTGTCGTCAAGATCCGGACTGCATAAAAAAGCCAATATGACACCACCAGCAAAAAGATGAGCACCATGATCAGAGCTCGGAAGACAAAAACCCGAGGGAAGAAAGCTTTGGGGCGACGGAAAAAAAGTGCCCAGCTGCCAACAAGAAGAATAAGGAGTTTGAAGGCCACGGAGATAAATAGGCCTTCACAAGGCGTACCACAGGTTTCCAGGTCCCACGGTAATATTTTGGGCAACAGCATAAAAGCTATAGGGGTCAGGAATGAAATGAACGCTAAAGTACCACCGATGATGACCCCAAAGTGCCGGGAGCAGTCCAGGTTGGCACTGTCCTCTATGTCCTTAGTGATACGTGTGAGGTCATCATGTGAGATGCTGTGCTCAGACGTCCCGGTCACCACTGTAGTGGTTTCACCCCAATTGTCATCCTGAAAAATAGAGAAAAAATTATTTAGATCTATTTATATTACACATATATATACATATACCTATATCACACATATACATGCAGAAAGAAGAAAGGGTATTAAATCAATGCTGCCGTGAAGAAATAGATCATCTGGATGACACGAAAGTCAATTTGTCAAGACATTTCGAAGGCACCATGGCCTTCTTCTACAGGACAAATCACAATCATAGCACATATTACACATATATTAATATATTACACATACATACATACATATATGGTATGCATACACACACATTACACATATATAAAATATATCACATACATATATGGTATGCATACACACATACATATTACACATATGCACAGATATATACACACACATACTTATATGCATACATATACATTACACATGTACAAATACATTCGACATAAATGCGCACATACATACACACATATATACAAACATTGCACACATGCACACACATTTACATACATTACACACATATACATACATTACACACATACACACATTACACACATACACACATATATATTAGACACACAAATGCACTCACATATATATTACACACACACATGTATATTACATGCACCATATATACATGTATAGGGATAATTGAAGAAATATTCTAGTTCAGGTCAGGGATGTTCTTTGTACAATTAGATTTTACATTTTGCCTGTGTAGGAATCTTCAGAACAATCAGATTTCCCATAACTGACAGTGATGGAACAAGTCTGGTCCTGTCACCTGTGAGCGGCCGGTTACACAACATTGAGTGATTCCATTGTAGAAGGAGCCTGGAATAATCTGGGTAGAGGTGTTCTCGCCTCCGCTGGCTCCAGTCCTCCGGACACGCCTTACTTATACCTGATGTCACGTTATCCCAGACTGGAATTTTTTTTTTAATTTATGAACTCAACCTTTATAACAATGCTTGTCAAAAAGGTCTAAATTGGCCTAAATATTGGCTGACGTTCATCTATTGTGTAAGCGCAACTTTGTCCTGTTGTTTTGATAGGTTCTTATTACTTTGTTCGCCAAGTTTATACAGGTCATCCAATGTTTTATAACCCAAAGGTCACTGTACACAAGAACACATACATATATACATACATAACAATATTTACATAGACAGATATATACACACATATACAAATATGTACATACACACATAAATACAGTGCCTTGTGAAAGTATTCGGCCCCTTGAACTTTTCAACCTTTTGCCACATTTCAGGCTTCAAACAAAGATATAAATGCTAATATTTTTGTGAAGAATCAACAACAAGTGGGACACAATCGTGAGGTGGAACCAAATTTATTGGATATTTTAAACTTTTTTCACAAAAAAAACTGTAAAGTGGGGCGTACAATATTATTCGGCCCTTGAGTTAATACTTTGTAGCGCCCCCTTGTGCTGTGATTACAGCTGCAGTCTCTTGGGGTTTGTCTCTATCAGTGAAATTCTTGCCCATTCTTCCTTGCAGAACAGCTGGAGCTCAGTGAGGTTGCATGGAGAGCGTTTGTGAACAGCAGTTTTCAGCTCTTTCCACAGATTCTCCATTGGATTCAGGTCTGGATGTGACTTGGCCATTCTAACACCTGGATACGTTTATTTTTGATCCATTCCATTGTAGATTTTGCTTTATGTTTGGGATCATTGTCTTGTTGGAAGATAAATCTCCGTCCCAGTCTCAGGTCTTTTGCAGACTCCAGCAGGTTTTCTTCCAGAATGGTCCTGTATTTGGCTCCGTCCATCTTCCCATCAATTTTAACCATCTTCCCTGTCCCTGCTGAAGAAAAGCAGGCCCAGACCATGATGCTGCCACCACCATGTGTGACAGTGGGGATGGTGTTTTCAGGGTGATGAGCTCTTGTTGCTTTTACGCCAAACATATTTTTTTGCATTGTGGCCAAAAAGTTTGATTTTTGTTTCATCTGACCAGAGCCCCTTATTCCACATGTTTGGTGTCTCCCAGGTGGATTGTGGCAAACTTCAAATGAGACTTTTTATGGAGATCTTTGAGAAATGTTTTCTTCTTGCCACTCTTCCATAAAGGCCAGATTTGTGCAGTGTACGACTGATTGTTGTCCTATGGACAGACTCTCCCACCTCAGCTGTAGAGCTCTGCAGTTCATGCAGAGTGATCATGAGCCTTTTGGCTGCATCTCTGATCAGTCTTCTCCTTGTTCGAGATGAAAGTTTAGAGGGACGGCCGGGTCTTGGTAGATTTGCAGTGGTCTGATACTCCTTCCATTTCAGTATGATCGCTTGCACAGTGGCTCCTTGAGATGTTTAAAACTTGGGAAATATTTTTGTATCCAAATCCGGCTTTAAACTTCACCACAACAGTATCTCGGACCTGCCTGGTGTGTTCCTTGGTCTTCATGATGCTCTCTGCACTTGAAACAGAACCCTGAGACTATCACAGAGCAGGTGCATTTATACGGAGACTTGATTACAACAAGGTGGATTCTATTTATCATTACCAGTCATTTAGGACAACATTGGATCATTCAGAGATCCGCACTGAACTTCTGGAGTAAAGGGGCTGAATAATATTGCACGCCACACTTTTCAGTGTTTTATTTATCAAAAAAGTTTAAAATATCCAATAAATTTGGTTCCACGTCACGATTGTGTCCCACTTGTTGTTGATTCTTCACAAAAATATTAGAATTTATATCTTTATGTTTGAAGCCTGAAAGGTGGCAAAAGGTTGAAATGTTCAAGGGGGTCAAATACTTTCACAAAGCACTGTATGTACATACATAAACATATATTATATTTGTGTATGTATATATGACACGCCTAAACATACACAGATATATACACACACAAACATTATATACAGTTTGCACATTATGTCTGTTCAGCTGCTACACAGATATCTCCAGGTTGTACCAGTCATTGCACTGGTTACCTATCAACTACACAATATAATACCAACTTATCTCTCTCATCCACAAAGCTCTCCACAGTTCTGATCAGCCCTACATTTCTTCCCTCACCCTATCCATGTCCTCCGCTCTGGTTCTGATACAAGACTAGCATCCCCTATAATCCGAATCTCACACTTTTGTCTCCAAAACTTCTCTAGTGCTGCACCAGTTTTTCTCGAATGCACTATCCTGGATAATACAATTAATACCCAATCCTCACATTTTTAAGGACACTATATAAACACATTTGTTTAAACAGTTCTACCACCTCAACTCACTAACCTAACTATCCCCTTGGAATATGTTCCCTCCACACCCTCCATGCATCCTATAGCACTTAGATCCTGGCTGATGACGGATCATGCAGCTGTATATCATAACCCATATTTACTATAGTGATAGCCGGACCATAGCTGATGAACACATTCTAACTAATGTGCCCCCCCCATATCCTTATAGAGGGTAAGCTCTTGTGACCCTCACTCCTCCTGACCTGTGTGTTACTTTGTATTGTCTGTATTTGAGGGGGACATGTATAGACAATAAAAGGTTCTGCGAAATATGTTAGTGCTATAGAAATAAAATTATTATTCTAGTGCTGTACGGTTGGTAAATAATACTGCTATACAATATATAGGATTTTGTTGCCCGCTGTAGGGCAACCCTCATTTGTCCCTTTACAAATCAATGCGTAATAGACCTAAGAGGAGTAAATTGTACGGAGGGGCCGGATAACGTAGTTCCCACCGTAGGACTCGCGGCCTTAGCACATTGTATCTTCCTGCCCTTGACACGACGGGAAACAATGACATCACTGCTGCCCAATAGCTAGATACTGACAATTACCCGGTGCACCGAGATGAGACATTGGATCAGCTCATTAACTCTCCCTGGCAACCGGCCAGAAATGTGCGGGACCGGGGAACCTCACCCAGCTGCCTGTTAATATTAACCCTGCAGTGTGAACACTTTTAGGATGTAGCTAAATGGTGCAAAGAGCAAAAAAAAAAAAAAAATCAATAAACCCTTCTGCTAATTACCTCTGCAGACACTCATGGAAAATAATTAGACACCGGGGCTGTCAGGCGTCAGGACGGCGGGTGACAGGAGCGGTGGAAATGTTCTGTGCCGTGTAGGAGGCCAACGGGTTAAGTGGCTGTTTGCCTCCGAATATGGAAAATCCCATGATGGTTTAGCATTGAAGAGGGGACGGCTGTCACTGAACAATGCTCCGCAGCATTTAAATGGGAAGTTAAAATGGAAAATGTACCAGGATGTGTGTGTGGATCGCATTTATCCTCCAACTGAAAAAGACATATACCAAAAATAAATATCTCACCCTTTCTTCTCCTCTCGTGGACTCATTGTCTAGTAGAGGTTCTCCAGGAGCTTGAATAGTGACTGATTTATCTCCCCGGCTGCTGCCGTCTCGGCTTTTAGATCGATGTCTTTCCCTTCGATCCCTACAAAAGATAAATATTTTTGTAAAAAGACAATAAATTGTCAAAGTGTTAAAAATCTAAAGCCATTTTGAGATTACAGATACAAAAACGCTCTGGAGGACCCGACAGGTCTATGAATTACACAGAAAGACTGTAGATTTTAGTAAGAAAGGTGTAATACTTCTTTTCTCCTGTGGAGGCGCTGCAGGGAAACTGAACACTTGCTAGAGGGCACCTATCTGTCCTATGCCTGACTGGCTGCAGCAGAATTCCATGTGATCAGTTCTTCTTCAGCAGACCCTTCTAAAAGGTTTCAACAAGGTGCTAGAATTTCGTCATTAATAACACTTGGGCGTTGATCCAGGGAACGAGACTGATTGTCGTATGTAGTCAGGAAGGATTCGCTTTCTCCAATATTGAGCTTAGCTTAAGTTTTTTTGCCTTCATCTGGATCAACATCTTACGATTAAGGGTTGAACTAGATGGACGTACAGTCTACCTTTAACCTTAAAAACTATAACTAACTTTCCTCTTGGCTAGAGATATGAGTGGCGAGAGAGTACCAGCTTTGGGGAGAAAAACAAAACCTTAGGAATACAAATTCTTTATGGCACTGAAACAAAGAGGTTTTCTTCTTCACAAAGTTGGTCTTCCCGTACTAACAAGAGACGCAAGGAGGAACACGATAGTATCGATGATTGAGGTCACCAGGAATAAGGACTGTTGTCCAGTTCGTAGATTTTAGCAAGAATGGTGTAATAATTCATTTCTCCTGTGGAGGTGCTACAGGGAATCTGTACACTTGCTAGAGGGCAGTCGCTATATCTCGTGTCTGACTGCAGAAGCAGGACTCCATGTGATCAGTGTATCTTCAGGAACCATGGTGCTAGAAATTTGGCACCTACCACACTTGACGCCTTACTGGTGATGAGCGAGCACTAAAATGCTCGGGTGCTCGATGCTCGGGTCGAGCATCTCGAGATGCTTAGGTGCTCGGCTGAGCAACGAGCCCAATGTAAGTCAATTAGTGACAGGCTCCGCCCACAGACTTCCGGCTATAAAACGAGTGTTTCTGGGAAAGAGGGCTTTTTCACATCGTCGCAGCATACAACACCTTGCTGTGCCCCCAGAGGGATCCTAACAATCAATCTGTTCTCTGTGAGGTGCGGCTCACTGTGTGCACTGAAGGGAGCAGTGTATTTGTTTCACAATGATAATTATTAGTGAAGAGTCCGAGCATCTCAGTGGTACTCGGTGCTCGCCCAGCATCTTGAGTACCGAGATACTCGTGTGAGTAACGAGTAGCGCCGAGCATGCTCGCTCATCACTACTCCTTACCTTTCTTCTTGGATATAGATATCTGCCTGGTGAGTGATGACCAGTAGTAGTGAACTGACATTACCATGCTTGGGTGCTCAGTACTTGAAAAGACCAGTTAGAAGTTTGGAAAGGCTCAACTCGAGTACCCAAGTATAATGAAAGTCAATGGGGTACTCGAGCATTTTTCCAGAAGGTCATTGACTTCCATTATACTGGGGTACTTGAGTCATGCCCATCCAAGTGTCCAGCTGCTCATTTCGAGTAAGGACCACACAAGCTTGGTAGTACTCGCTCATCACTAGTAACCTGCTTTGCTGAAAAAAAAAAAATCTTTCTGCCATTGGAATGAAAAAGGTTTCTACTATATTAAGCTTATGGTCAGGGCTTGGCCACTAAGAAAGTACAAGTACAATCTAAGTTTGAGAAGACCCAAGTGATGGCACCAGGAACACAATGATTAAGATTGCAAAGTAAAACGGCAGTTCTACAGTTCCTAGATGAGCATGAAGCGTAATCCTACTGGATAGGTCTGAGTGTCGGTTTCCTGAAATCTGCACACGAGGAAAAATGTCAACAGGCAACCCTACCCTAGCCTGTAACCCTAGCCCCTAACCTTAACCCCTAACCCCAACTCTAACCCTAACGGCGTTCTTCTTTTAGGCATTTTTCTGATCACTGTGATGGCATGCCAAGAAGAGAAACCACCATTTTTTGGCCAAATTGATCCAACTAGAAACTTTCATCTTGGGCTCAGTGAACACAAAGTCCTATGTCATGAGGACCACAAATGACATTTATAAAACTCTTTCAAAATGTAGAAGCAGAATGTCTCACCTGTGTTTGCGTGAGCTCCGAGATTGCCCGGATTTATATGAGTACCCAGAATATTGGGACTCGTTGTCCATGTTTTCAGAGTAACGACCTTTGTGACGATCCACGATTACGGATTTCGGCTTCCCCGAACCTGGAACTGAAGCCAACACCGCGGCGGCCTCTTTCAGCACAGGTTTTTTCAGGCCAAAAGGCGCCGTCAGAAAATCGACTTTCACCTTGAGGGACTCTATTTTGAAAGGAGGTCTTGGTCCGTCTCATAAGAAAAATAAGGTGACCTAAGATATAAGACAAAAAAAATAAGCTTAAGACATCCATAATATAGTCCATAATATAGACCAATTTTGTATTTTTTTCATATAGGCAAGGATTGCTCCAGGAACCGATTAGATTCGTTTGGTGGCCCCATTTGAAACGCTCATACAAATCGGTTGAAAGAAATATCAAGGTGACAACCAGGGCTGTGGAGTCGGTAAGCCAAACATCAGATTCTGACTACTGAATTTCAATGATTCCGACTCCACCAAAATGGACACCAACTCAGACTCCACAGGCCTGGTGG
>JARQOC010000012.1:99357548-99408664 GCA_033576535.1 Allobates femoralis | reverse complement strand
TTTATGGTTCCTGTGTGCGGCCCAAACATACAGGAGAGGATGTAGAGTACTCACAATGTCACTGGTACAGGTTTGGGGACTTCGATCAACGTAGAGCTCAAAGCGAGCGCCATCAATCACATAAGAGGAGGGTGAAGATGATATTTTGGGGAGATGGAATGGCTGCCACCAAGCCATGGCACATGTAGGGTGCATAAAAGCGCTTTCATTACTTAATTTTTTCTACATTAAATTTATTAGAATTTCTGTGCTGTACGATTTTATAGTCCTCCTATAGATTGTATAACCGCTCAATTTCATGTTATGGGGGGACAGATCACTATAACCAAAATATCTGTACCTCGGTAATCACTCCTTGGTGGATCATTAGTAGTGTTAATAGAACGAGCCTTCTGATGTTTTTGTGTTTGCAGCATTCTTAACAAACGGAATTCTCCTCGTTAAATCAGCAGAACAGATGCACATACATCGCTGTCTGGCAAACAGCTCACCTGGACACGAGCCCTCAGTTGGCGACACAGGCTCACCTCAGCGGCCCTATAAGGAAGGCAAAAAATCTGTGTATCCACATGCAAATCACATTTTTACAATATAATAAAGCCCCAAATCGCTACTAAAATCAAATCACCAGACCTCACGTGGATACCAAATCCCAACCAACCTGGCCCCATTGGACAGTCCCAGATCTGCCAGATGTCCCAATCAGCCATCAATGTAGTGCTGCATAGCCCGAGACCGACCCTGCTTACCTACACTATGCAAGCCGTAAATACAAGCCAACTCCTGGTTGCAGCATCTACCAGAACTGTGAGGAGCTGCAGTGTCCCCCTGAGAAGACAGAAGCAGTTTATCACCGCTATCTGTCTTCTCTTCTGAAATAGATGTCCACCATAGCTCTGCCATGAGCTTTTGGGAGGGCAGAGAGGGGCGGCGGGGAGACAGCCCCGTAGGGGCAGAGGGGGGCGCCGTGGAGATGTCCCCGGAGGGGGAGAGGTGGGTGCCGTGGAGACGGCCCGGAGGGGGAGAGAGGGGCCGTGGAGACTGCCCTGGAGGGGGAGAGGAGGGGCCGTGGAGACGGCCCTGGAAGGGAGAGAGGGAGCCAAGGAGACGTCCCGGTGGGCAAAGGGGCGCGGGAGGCTGCTCCAAGGGCAGAGTCTCCTCTGGGAGTGGCCCGGAGGGCAGGAGGAGCACTGGAGGGATGCTCCGGAGGGCAGAGAGGAGCACTGAGGAGATGGCCCCGTAGTGCGGAGGGGAGCATTGAGAGTTAAGCCAAAGGGCGGAGAGGAGCACGAGGAGACGCCAGAGGGCAAGGGGCCGTGGGAGATGGCCCAGAGGCAAGGGCCGCTGGAGTGGCCCAGAGGGCAAGGGGACGCTGAATGGCCAGGGGCAAAGGGGACCTGGAATGGCCCCAAGGGGCAAAGGGGGCCGCTGGGAGATGGCCCCAGAGGGGCAAAGGGGGCCGCTGGGAGATGGCCCCAGAGGGGCAAAGGGGGCCGCTGGGAGATGGCCCCAGAGGGGCAAAGGGGGCCGCTGGGAGATGGCCCCAGAGGGGCAAAGGGGGCCGCTGGGAGATGGCCCCAGAGGGGCAAAGGGGGCCGCTGGGAGATGGCCCAGGGGGCAAGGGCCGCGGGAGTGGCCAGGGGAGCAGAGGGCTCTGAGGAGATCGCCCGGGGGCACAGAGGAGCACAAGATGGTTCATGGATAGAGGGGAGCGCCGAGGAAGTGGTATAATTTATTCTTCTAAGGTTGTGAGGCATGATTACAATTATTAATGACAACCAATCAGATACCCACATACAATGTGTAACCAAAATAGAAACTGATTAGGTATTATCCATGGAGGCTTGACCAAAGAGTCTAAAATGACCATCTGAAAAAGAAACTCTCAAAAATGTATTAAATTATGAAATCAATAGACTGTAAAATGTATTTTTTATCACCACTCAACTCAAAATAAGATTATATGCAGGTCTGCCTTGAACTTAGATGTAATAACACAACCAACCATATAGATAATATAGCACTTAGCGAATATCCTAACATGTTATTAAATCATTATTGGCGTCAGAAAACCATTTTGCTTTTCTATGCCAAACGAAAAGAGTATGTAACCTTACAATAAAGAGGTAAAGGAATGCTCACAGCAGCACAGAGTGTTTAAGTAACCAATAGGGCAGCCATATTAACTTCTGTAATCACATTAGAGAGGACAGAGCAGATCAGATCACATTTGTGAAGAGGTAATGGGGGTGGGGAGAGAAAGTGTAACCCCCCAGCAGCACAGAGCTGGTGATCAAACAGCTCAGACTGCTTATCTCCCATCTATGGCACAATTAAGAAGGATGTGCGCCATTATCTGTAGTCTGATGACTTTACAGCTCAGCCATAAAGTGATTTATCAGAGCAAATACCATAAAAAATATAAAAGGATCAGAACATAGAGCCGCAGAGATTTAGACACTCTATAGTCAGGCAGCAGTCGTAAAATTATGGATAATTGTAATAAAAAAAAAAATGTTTACCATGCCCCTTTAAGAATGAATTTAAAGGGAATGTGTTACCAAGCTAAAACATAGGTGGGATGCTGGCAGTCAAAGGGGTTAATTCTACAAAGGCAGTATAACATTTTATGTATATATACACACAATTATTGTCTCCCTTTACGACTGCTGTAAAACAATTACAATCCAATTTCCTTATATTGTACCATTACAATGTAAGATTTTAATGTGATGTAAAAGTCCTGTTCTCCTGAATCTAGACAGTTTGCTAAAGAGCTTGAAAACCCCTTTAAATATGACCTGGCACTTGCCATAAATATGTCATTTGTTGTACCCGGTGTAAACGCCGCCGTCTCCTGAATCCAGCGATGTTTCGCTGTTGTTCCTGCGCCTCTCCATTCCTGAGATACAGCCTCCTCTTCCAATTCATATGGTTTTTATTAATATTTTATCATTATAAGTATTTGATCACATATGATTACAAATATGTACATAAATGTAGAAATGATATGAGATACAAAACAAGTATATAAGTATATGTGGCGCCCCTGTGACCTGGAGGCCACAGGCTGAACAGCAGCGGGACAGGTAAATCAATTCAAAACATCATCCACACATACACACTCTGACCTGGAGCCAAGTTACTCTATGTCAGGTAAGGGGTGGCGGGCAGTGGCACAAGTGGGTGGGAAGTAGAGAGAACCTAGACAAGGGGGTGGAGGAACTGTAGTAAAAGACTGGAACACTAAGTTGGGCGAGTGGATCGAGTGAATCACTGGAGGTGGAGGAGTAGAGAAGCCTCCCCAAGCCGAGACACCCGACAGCTAAGTCCAGACTGCGACAGACAGAGAACACAAGGCCCGGCGGCCTGCACCACTAATGGCCGGCCACTGGTAGAGAGCTGGCTGTGTAGATGTGGCCGAGAACACTTTATGCCCCTAACCATGAGAAATCTGGCGGGGTGCGGGAACTCCAAGTCCCCAAGATCTCCGGAATGAAAGGGACACACCTATTTCGAGACACATCAGAGAAGTGCATAGGGGGACATAGGGTGTATTAGATTTCAGGCCCTGAAGTGGTGGAGACTGGGATAAGGAAATCCTAAGAAGAGAAACCAAATGGATATATAGGACAGTATCCACAGGGGTAGGCGGCCTTAACTCCATTCTTGTAAATTCCATTTTTGAGGATTTGTACTTTGGTTTCCTGGGAGGCATTGGTTCTCTAATAACATACTACGTGTGACCTAATAACTGTACGAAGGACTTGTTATAGTTCGATTACTCCGAATGGATATTGGATATAAAAATATCATGGTCTCATTTGTAGACCTATTTATCTGAAATAGCGTCTATACAAACTAACAATACAATTGGGGGCACGTATTTGTGCACAACTGATATGTGAAGCAATTCAGGGAGGCTCAATATTCTGCCCATTATGAACACTGCGGAGCAATGGGGGATTGTTTTGGTGACCAAGTGGGGTCATGGTTGTAAGACTAGGCTCATGCCATAGAATTGAGAAAAAGGACCTGGTTCATGGATACATTTGATGTGCAATATGCAGGTATGACCCAATTTGGTTTGGTAGGCGAATAATGGTAGATCGGGGGTATATGATTTTGCGCCAGTGATGTTCCAAATTTGAAGTATAAACTGCTACTATAAATATTCCCTAAGGTTCCCTGACATTCTTGCACCGCCGATGACATACATTATGTATTGTGCATCGAGTGTTGCGGGGATTTTGGGGGCGTTCTAGCTCTCTGGTGACGCAGTTACAGTGCGTGGAACGCAAACCAGAAGTTGCCGGGGGCGGTGGAAGGCCTATAGCCACGCCCGCGACTTGTGGGAGAGACGATGATGCGCTTCCGGTCTGTGGAACGCAGACCGCAAGTCGCGCTCGATGTGGAGCGCACGCGGACACGCCTCCTATTGCCTCACATGGACAGAGGCAAGGAGAAAAGGAACTATGATACTGGCCCGCGGTGACACTGATATCAAGAGGCTGGAGGTGCTATCAAACACCCCTACCAGCGCACCGAGGGCAGAAGGAACACTCCTTGGCATCTCTTTGGCACAGGACTGTCACTCCTGATGAAACCCACATGCCAACAGTGGGTAGTAACGCATCGAGTTCCATGAGACAGCGTGTACAGATAAGTGACATCGATTGTATGAGAAACTGCCATTCATATCATCTGTAAATTGTACCTTAAATTGATCATTGGTCACCTGAGTCTATAGGGGAGTACCTATTTCATAGAGCTGTGTAGGATGTTGGGGAGGTATAGATACATGAAATAGAGTAAAAATATAATCTGTTAACCCCTTAAAGCATCATAGCCTAATGCAAGCTGTCCTTACACCTGTGAGAACACCGGTATATAGTATACAGGTACACTATCACCCAGTGTCACAACATTTAGGTATAATTATATACGGTACTTTTTTCTCCTTTAACCTGACACACATAGGCCCCCTTTGTCTATAAGGGATTTACTTCAGGGGGACACTGGGGATTGACCAGTGTCCAGATATAACCTGAAGAGGGAATACAGATGTCTGAATGATGACTATATCCTGAGTATAGGAAATAAGATACCAGGGTAAGCCGTCATGGAGTGGGGACACCATACAATTTAGGTGTTGAAAACTCCATTGGTAGGCAGTGTAAAGAACAGGGATATAGCAGGGATATAACTCCTCTCCCTGTATGATGTGCGTGGTTTTATAGACACAAGGTGTGGGAAAACACTTGTTTGTTATTTTAACAAATATTTATTAAAAGTTACATTTTAAGTGCACTTCTTGTTAGATTTATGATAATTTGGGAGTCACTGTTACCTTATTATTTGATTGACAAGTTCCCAAGACCTAACAATCGGTACGGAGTAAAACAAAGCCATTGGACTAGGGCTAGTGACCCAGAGTGTGGGATGACTCACTGTAGAGCCTGTGACGGCCAGACCGAACCCATAGCCGAGACAGAGGAGAGAACAGAAGGGCCCGAAAGATCACTGAGTAGTGACGCAGAGGAACCGTCCCCGCTGCAGTAAGAGCCTCAGCCGGTTACTGTTGTGTGCAAAGAACTGTGTGTCAAGTTAACAAGTGAAGTAAAGTAACCAACCGATCAACTAGAGCTTTGTGTGTGACTGTTATTCCAAGAGTGTTGAGGCCGGGCTCGCCTGCGGAGCTGTATACTGACTGTGTGAGCTACTCCATAGGAAGCATCGGGTGCCTGTTGAGCAGTATCCTGATTTCTGCATGCCGGCCAGAGGAGCTGCGGAGAGAAAATACGTGCAGCATCCCGGGCACAGAGCATCCTTATAACTACCCATGGAGGGCTCACTATCCCAGCTGCCGCCACCACCACAGTCCCCGGCGGATCCCACAGCAGTGGTGGCTACATTGGCCATGACCCACGGGTGACGTCACGAATATCCCTATAAACTTTAGTTATTCTTCCCCTTTCTTATTTTTGCATTGCCGCACCTGGGACCACGGAGCCAGCCCATGCCGCCGTGGCACCCCAGAGACAGAATGGTCCGACTCAGAGTAACCCCCGCCCCTGGGGTTGCAACATATACATGCAGATAAATAGCAAATGGCAGAACTCAGAAAAGAAAAGAAACAAATAAAATAAAGAACAGAGCAAACTATGTACAAATCTGGAAGTCAATAAATGGTATATGACGACATATAATGTTGGTTAATCGTAATGTTCCGTCAGTATCTTCTCTCCAAATTAACATTAAATGGTAAATAGATGACAGGGTGTTATTAGATAACAGTCCAAGTCTAGTGAAATGATCCCAGTGCTCCCATTTAGATAGATATTGGTGTAAAAGATGGTTTCTAAGGGAGAAGGAGCGCTCGCAAGCTTTATGACCTGCGAGTTTACCTATGGTTTCCTGGGCTGATGGGGGGGAAGGCGTTACTCCAATGAGAAGCAATAGTGGGATTTGCAGCTAGCAGTATATGAATATATCTATGTTGTTTGGGAAATGCATCTATACCCACTAGAAAGAGTACCGGTTGCGGAGTAAGATGAATTGTCACCCCCGTAATGTTAAGGAGAAGGTCTTGAATTTGTTTCCAAAAGCTTCTGAGAGATCTACATCCCCAAAACACGTTTTATAGTCCCCCATGTCCACATTCTCTCCAGCAAAGGGGAGAACTTTGTTCTTGGATCATGTGGAGTCTAATAGGGGTAAGGTACCATCTATTATACAGTTTGTAATAGGCCTCCATCAAAGACTTACATGTTATAGACTTATATACATATTCTAAGATTTATTAACATGTAGTCCTCTTTCCCACGCCTCAATATACGATGCCAGATAAAGAGTTGTCTTGATTGATTTAGGTATAGACGGCACCTGTTTTCCAGAAGAGTTGGTTCCTGGGATACCGGAACATCTGAATTATATTCTTTGATAGGGAGAGGTTTACATTGCGTTTCTCATCTAAATCTCGTAAATGTCGCCATGTATTCATATCTACGTCTTGAAGGCCATATCTCTTTTGTAAAGCTTGAAACAGAAGCAGGATATTATTCTCACCAATAATGTCCGAGACATTCCTAGCTCCAGCCACCTTCCAAGTATTAATCTTTATTCGAGCGGAAAGAGGTGTCAAGACGTCTATAGACATCCAGGACGGAGGTGCTGTTGGATGACTCCTATGCGACTTCTCAAGAAGTACCTTCCAGGACTGGATGGCTGATCTCACAACAGCAGCTCTCGGGAGTCATCTCTTCGAGTCGCAGAGATAAGAGACTATTGCCATGTTGAGTGAGCCATCCACGCCAGAGGCCTCCGCCAAAGATACCCAAGATGGCACTTCTCCAGCCTTCCACCAACTTTGACTAAGTCTAATAATGGTCAATTGTGTTAAAATGGTAGATTAAGAAGACCCAATCCACCACTCCTCCTGTCTTTCTCCAGAGTAGACCTCTCAACTCTAGCCTTGCTTTTCTTCCATCTATGCGTTATCAGTTGACGCTGTAATTTTTTAAGCCATTTTTTAGGCACGGATAGTGGTATTGATCTGAAAACATACAGGATTTTGGTAGTACACACTTCTTGTAGGCACACATCCTTCCGAACCATGAGATGTCTAGTCTGGCCAAGTGTAACATGTCCGATTGAGCTGTCTTAAATATATCTTCCAAGTTGGTATCTATGATGGAAGATAGGGGCTTTGCAAGTTTGATTCTCAGGTATTTCAGATCTTTCTCACCCCATCAAAGGTCAGTTTCCGCCTTTAGGGCATTGAGTAACTCCGGATCCAAATGATAAGACATGATTTGGGTTTTTCACAGATTTATCTTGTAATGTGAAATGTGTGAAAAGTCATCTAAGGTATGGAGTAAAGCCCCGTCACACATAGCGAGGTCGCTGTTGCGTCACAGGTTTTGTGATGCAACAGTGACCTCGCCATGTTTGACAGGTAGCAGCGACCAGGCCCCCGCTGTGAGATCGCCGATTGAGTCTGAATGTCCGGGACCATTTCTTGATCACCTAATTCCAAAGGACCAGGGTGTAAATCATCCGCACCGCTGAGTATAAGGAAGGACCACAATCTTGGTATATAAGAAAGGTGCTTTATTTCTTCTACGTGTTTCGGGGCTGTCCCAGCCACTTCCTCAGGAATACCACCATAAACAAGCTTGTTCCTGATGGAACGGTGGATCCTGCAGCAGCTGCTTTGAACGTTTAAACTGGTTGTGGGGCACACAACAGCATAAGGTGAGCAGTACCTCATTTTTGAACTGTTATCTAAGAGATAAAACCCTATTGCGCCCTTGTCTACTCTTTAATAGGTTTTATTTTTTGATCATCTGGTTCCTGCTGGGCAGCATGCATCGGTGTGTTTGACGCCTTAACAACGACCTCGTTGGTGGCTCAGAACTCAGCCATGTAGGTCTTAGTTGTCGGACTAGCTGCTGTGTGACAGGGTCCCAACGACCGCCGAGGTTGTTATACGGGTCGCCGTATCGTTGCTGCGTCGTTCAGTAGATCTGACTGTTTGACATCTCACCAGCGACCACGGAGCGACGTTCCAGTGATCCTTACCAGGTCGTATAATTGTTGGGATCACTGGAATGTCGCCAAGTGTGACGGGATCCTTAATGTTTAAAAGACAATAGAGGATCAGTCAGGGTAAGGGCCACTTTACACACACCAACTTCTGTGTCCAACTTCTGAACAACTTACTGGTTGCAGTGAAATCATGGACACATTGTTCCATTTTGTGGCTGTGTACAATGGAACAATGTGTCCATGATTTCACTGCAACCAGAGATCTGTTCAGAAGTTGGTCACAGAAGTTGGTGTGTGTAAAGTGGCCATTACAGATTATCCACAATCAGTAAGATTTTAAACTGCTGCACACACAATGTTACACCATGGATCAAGGAATTCGCCCTCATCTTATCGGCTAGTAGCTCCAAGAAAAAAAATCAAAAAGTCTAGGAGAAAGTGGACACCCTTGTCAGGTACCATTTGTTAAAGGAAACTTATCTGAAAGGAAGTAATTAGTTAATACTCTCACTGATGGGGCAGTACACAAAGATTTTATAGCGTTGAAACCCAAATTTCCCCCGTACTTCATACATAAACCCCAGTGAACCCTATTGAACGCCTTTTTGGCATCGAGAGAGATCATTATGGCTGGGCTCTTAAAATTTTCAATATGGGATATAATATTAATGGCCCACCTAGTTGCATCCGCGGTCCCACTGCCGGGTACAAACCCCACCTGGTCTATGTGCAAGCGCTTTAGGGTCACTTTTTGCAGATGAGTCGCTAAAGTCTTGGCTAGGATTTTCAAGTCTGTGTTGAGTATAGAAATTGGTCTACAATTCCCTACCATGTCTGGGTCACCTTTCCCTTTAGATATAGCTGTGATGATCGCCTCCTGCAGACCCAAGAGTAGTAGAATTTATAAGCCCGGTGAGGTAAGGTGCTAGGCTGTTCTTAAAACTTTGGTAATACTCGTTGGGTAAACCATCAGGACTCAGAGACTTGTATTTTTTCCAAGTATTTACAGTGGCCATAATTTCATCTTCCGTATAGGGTGAATTTAAAAAGTCCAAATCTTCCTTTGAGAGAGACGGTAATTGTATCGGCTCGGCTTCATTATGCGCATTCCGCATGCGCCGGAGCCGTGCCGATCACATGATTAGGCTCACAATGCACCGGGCTGGACATGACATTCTGTCCCAGGCATTACAGCGGCAAAGAGGGCGGAAGATTCCGATAGGAGGCGGCAAAGCACCAGGAGGGGTGACGCCCAGTGGGGCGTGCTAGGACACAGCGAGGAGGGGGGAGGGGATCATGGAGCCCGCCTTTCCAGTCTCCTAGATTGAGACCACATGTAAGTTCAAACTCATTTTTCAAAATCGTTATAGGGCCCCTTTAGGTCAGAGAGGGATGGTTAGGGAACGGCTAGGAAGTTGCAGGGACAGCTAGTGATAGGAGAGGGGTAGATCAAGATGACAGGTCCCCTTTAAATGTAAATGAAATTTCAATCCATTGCGATTCTCCCTAGAGTGGGGTCACACCACTCACCTGATGTATTCGAAATAGCATCGTTCCAGCAACGTCAAGCACAGCAGACCGGGCGAGCTAACTCATACCTCCTTCCATCATCCCAAATATAAAGATGTGATTCAGAAGACCTTGGATTTTTACTCTAATGAAAATGACAGTCCAGAATCATCTATTACAACTTTATGAATGGCCCATAAGGCTGTGATCAGGGGCCAAGTAATACAGCTGAACTCCAGACTGAAGAAATATAAATGTATCAATACCGACAACATTCTTCACCAAATACAAGCCTTAGATGGCCTCTTCTTCCTGGCATGAACATATAGTGTTTTTACCAAGTGGGCGTGTCCTTGAAGTGCACATCCCACTTGATAACAACAGTAGATTTAAATACAGAGAATAAAAAGGCTGCATCTCAGGAATGGAGAGGTGTAGGAAGAAAAGAAAAACACCACCGGATTCAGGAGAATAGTGGCATTAACACCAGGCTAAAAAGAACGTATTCATAACAAGCGACAGATCCCCTTTAAATTAGATTATATCCTAAGGAATATAGATAATCTCACATTATAACATGGGCTCTGACTCCTGACTGTTTCTGTATGCCATTACCGGTGTGGTGAACATGTAGCACAATAGAAGGTACAATGGGTGAGGGGCGCGCGGTGAAACTCTGTACACCTCAAATTCTTAGCCCAGACTCGTTATTTGATAGTCTGGAAAAACGAGATCTCTCTACAAGACCCTCAGGAAAGAAAGGAAAAATCTGCAGTCAGCAGCCGGATGTCATTTTCTATACTTCTATCTACCGAGTGAAGTGGCAGTATGTGATACCGTGTCGGTGTATCTAAGCCTATTAGGTGTAATGCTGAACTTGATGTATACAATGCTTTCTGTGCAATTCTGCTGAGTCGGTGTACCCAATCCTAACATGTGAAATGTGATCTGCAGAGTACCCAATCCTATCTTGTGTGATACTGCCTGATAAGCAAGTATATCCAATCTCATGTATGATTAATCATTCTGAGATAATATATAATTTGATTAGATACAGTATATTGAAAAGAAAGGCACCCAATCATATCCTGAGTTATACTATTTGCTTAGCCAGTGTATGTAATCCTATTTGCATTATATGATCTGCTTAGCCGGTGTATCCAACCCTACGCAATATGGTCTGCTTAGCCAGTGTATCCAATCCTATTCTGTGTGATACAGTCTGCTTAGCCGGTGTATCCAATCCTATTCTGTGTGATACAGTCTGCTTAGCCAGTGTATCCAATCCTATTCTGTGTGATACAGTCTGCTTAGCCGTGTATCCAATCCTATTCTGTGTGATACAGTCTGCTTTGCTGGTGTATCGAACACGCCCCATAGGTCCTTAGGGTACTCGGAACCAGGACAACAGGTTCTCTGGCAGTCACGGGGTTGAGACCCGACTCAGTGACCTTGGCAGTGTCAATAAAAGTTCAGAGAATAGGGTTTTGGGGGTGGTTGTTGTGACACGACCTATGGTATTCGGCTATTGATGGCCGATGCTGCGGTACCGGACCTCTCTGAAAGATGGTTTCACAGCTTTGGTGGTTTCGCTCCCCACAGGTGGAGCGGTTCCCCAGGGCAACTGGTGTGGTATTCGGTGATAGAGGGCCAATGGGGTTGTTCTGTCAGGCAGGTCCTCTGCTGCCTGCGCATCTTATCAGTCTACCGCTCCTCAGGTGGGAAATTAATAGTCTCACACACAGTTCTGAGTTCTATACCTGGTTTACTTAGCTTTTACTTTGGCAGCACCATAGGGTACTTGTCCTTGCACATTCTCAGTCTGGATCGTCCTCAGTGATCCGGGATAGCTCATCCAAGTCACCCCCTTTATGTTCCTTCCTTCAGGGGTTGCTCTCTATCTCTCTCAGCTCTAACTGTCCGCCTCTCTCCTGCTCACGCCTCCGCACACAGAGCCCCAATCCAGCAGCCACGGGTCTTTTCGGGCGACCGGTACCACGTCCCCTGACGCTAGTATGGCTGCCTTCTTGGCGGATGTGTCGGGAGTTGGCCACAGCTCCTCTAGATCTTGTGCCCTCTGGTTCCGTGGTTGGAGTGTAGAGTTACCTCGCCAAACTCAGGGCCAGTCCCCTGGTTCCCAACCTACACCTCCGCTTCACTCAAGATTTGGGTGCACGGGTGGCTCACTCACTGCCCCCTGCCCTAGGGCCCTGTCGATCCTTCTTGTAGTCTGCTGTTCCCGGGACCCAGGGCGATCTCCTCAGTGCTCAAGTCCTCCAGATCCTCCTCCTCTCACTCCCTTTAACTCACTTCCCATCCTCCACCATTCTTCCCTCCGTCCCACTGACTAACTGAACCCTCCCTCGATCAGGTCCGCCCATTGTCCTGGGACCAGGTGTGTTGGGTGCTTTTGTGGGTGTGTGGACTTACCAACTCGTTTCCTGAGAACAACAATACCACACCCGTAGGATGGGTGCAGTACCCCTTTGTGGCGACCAGACCACAGGGGCGCCACATATCCAATCCTATTCTGCATAATATGGTCTACTTAGCTGGTGTATCCAATCCCATCCTGCATGATACGGTCTGCATAGCAGTGTCTATAACCCTATTCTGTATGATATGGCATGGTTTTCCAGTGTATCCAATCCTATTCTGCGTGATACTGTCTGCTTAGCTGGTGTATCCAATCCTATACGACATGACACGGTCTGCTTTGGTGGTGTATCCAATCCTATTCTGCGTGATATGGTATGTATATCTGGTGTGTCCAATCGTACACTACATATGTTCTGCTTAGTAGGTGTATCAAATTCTACGTGATACAGCCTGTTTAGCCAATGCGATACGGTCTGCTTAGCGGTGATATATAATCCTATTCTGCATTATACAATCTGTTTAGCCAATGTATCTAATCCTAACCTGCATGATACGGTCTGCTTAGCCAGTATATCCAATCCAACCCTACGCGATATGGGCTGCTTAGCCGGTGTATCCAACCCTACGCGATATGGTCTGCTTAGCCGTGTATCCAACCTTACGCGATATGGTCTGCTTAGTCAGTGTATCCAATCCTACGCAATACGGTCTGCTTAGCTGGTGTATCCAATCCCATCTAGTGTGATATTATAAATACGGATATAAACCTGTCAAGTGAGCGAGTGCATCTAATCCCATAAAGTGTGATACGTTGCCGTTAAGCCTTTCATAAGCAACAATACATTTTTCATGAAAATGTGACTGAGGGCGACACCATAAATCACGGTCACCGCAGTGGATATAATTTTTGTCTTATTTGACAATTCAATGAAGCAGCTCTCCGCCCCTATACACGGTGCGAGCGGAGGACATGTATATACACAGGAGTCATTAAGATTCCTTCATTATTACAGGAGACCAGGTCTCATCACCTCAAGGCATGAACTTGAAAGCAAACCTCGCCTTACCTGCGCCCGGTAGCTCACTCCCCTCCCCCTACTCGCCCTGGCAGCTTTCACTGGCAGCTCGATGACAGCTTACAAGTGTTTAATCAGGTTTGTTTGCTCAGTCCGGTCCACAAAAGATCTGGAGCAGCTTCAAGGAACGTCGTCACACCCAACGGTCCTGTGACGCTCCTGATGGCCTTCGAAATAAATTGGGTTATGCAGCTTTCCCTGGAACACAATGAAACATGATGTCCTTCAAAATCTGCTGAAACTGGGAAAGTTGGGTTATGCAGCTTTCCCTGGAAGGCAATTGTGGCACCCCAGGAGTCCGGTTGCCACAGTGGCATTGCCTCCTTCACAGGGGGTGATGTCATGCCTGGAAGCAAGAAGGGGTCCCCTAATCAGGTATCACCAGCATTCAACACTGTCCTGACTGCAGACCAGGAAGGTAAGGAGGAAAGTGCTAGAAACCGGACACCGGAGTCCGTGGTTATCCTGGTACTGAAATCCCGGCAGTTAAATCTGGAGAGCAGAGGTTTGCAAGTCCCCTGGCCCCACTAAACACTCGATGGCACAGCAGCATACCAGAACCCAGAGCCACCACCGAGGAGCGAAACCTGTAATAGGCCTGCCATATGGGCAAAGGCTACACCTGCAACAGAAGGGTTGCAGTATAGCTTTAGGCAACCAGGACCAAACAGCACCGCGCAGAAGGAAGGCCTCCCGGCTGTCCAGATCTCCACTACCATTTGTTACCAGTGCCCCGGTCTGCACCATGAACCATTTCATAAAGGTTAAGGAAACTTCAGTCCTTGTGTCCTCCAGTCATTTCTCGCGCCCTCAGTCCTGCACCCCACCGTTTCCTATCCCCTGCATAAACTCTATCAACTGCCCTAGGGCCCCCCTGCTCCACCGGTGGAGAGCTACACCATCTCTGCTGTGTCACCAACTGCCCCACTGGATCTGCACCGCATCGTCGGCCATCCTTGCCAAGTACCACAGGTGGCGTCACGACTAAATTCAGTATAAATATCTCCCATTTATGGCACAGCCAGGGCCACGGAGCCGGATCACAGACCCATGACCTTCCCAGAGAACTGCCGGTTCAAAGTACCCCACGGCCCTGGTGGGCGTCACAATGATTCATCATGTCTTTCAAAATCTGTTGAAACTGGGAAAGCTGAGCTACACAGCTATCACAAGAACGCATTGAAGTATTATGGCCTTCAAAATCTGACAAATCTGGTAAAGTTGGGTTATGCTGCTATCCCCAGAACACATTAAAACATCATATCCTTCAAACATCTGCCAAAACTGGTTAAGCTGGGTCATGCAGCCTTTCCAGAAACATGTTGGACTTAGAAAATATCCTGAATAAAGAGGACATCGCATATAATGGAGATGAAAGGGTTACACAATAGGCAACATACGTCAGCCATGAAACAGACTGTACCATGATATTTTCAAAAAGTTGGACCATGATGTATAAGATTTCCGAATAACAGGCCTAACATATTCCATAGACACCCTGCAATGCCTCATTTCCCCTGTGGGGGAGCTGCAGCGAAACTGAGCAATTACATTCCCTAAGGAACAGGCTGGAGATCTCAGAAGGAACTTTGTGATCTTCTTAGAGACAAAACAAATAGCTGTATAAAATATTAAGATTTCACACAATTAGAAATTGGAGGGAATTTAAGTCAAGGGAGGGTCCCCTTTATACCGCACCCACATCATGACCCCTATTTGTAAAACTCAAACATAAAAGATAATGAACCCATAAAAGTTATAAAAAAAAAAAAACGTAATTTCAGAGATGCTAATTTTCAGACACAAGGCTCCCCCACCAAAAAAAGGATCAAAGCACCCTAAGTAATCCTAAATGGGAATGTCACATCTCCACCCAAGTCTGCCCATCGACCTCTGCTTCTGTCACCAGGCACCGGTGTATTCACTTTGTAAGTGGTGCTGGACAAGTCAGAGGCCGAGACTCTGGAGAGCGCAGGCTCCATCCAATCACTAAGGTTAGAGGGGCTGGAACCTGCAGTACTTCACAGTCTGATAGATGTGTGTGCGCTGTTCAGCTGAAGTCATTGACTCCTAAGCCCAGCCTACTGGAAAGCACCACACCCCTCTAATACCTTCAGCCTCTTGCTGGAAGCTGACAGAAATAGCTTTTGGTTCCCCTGGCTAGTCTACTGTTTTGTATAGCGTTTTTTCTGGGTTTTGAATGCTTCTTCTGCCTCATAATGTTGTACGTTGCTGCCATCTTGGTTGTGACCCGGCTCCCAGATTCTGATTTTCTCCTTTTCCTGACCTCCCGGTCCAGAGCTTTCTTAGTGACTTTCCTGTGTCTGGACTGTAGCCCATCCTGGATTAGGTCATAAATCCAGATCCCTGTAGAGGGGTGAAAGTGTCTTAGAGTTTCTCTGGGTTTGGCCTAACGGAGTGGCTTGTATCTAGTCTGTCAACAATAGCCATTTTGTGTCTGTAGCCTCGGTGACCAAGAAAAGCTGACCTACCTAAAACTAAATAAATGGTAATAGATCTTAGGAAATGGTGGCACACACCAACTCCTCCCACTGCCAGAAATGTTTTAACCCAAGAGATAGAATAAAAAGAATAATAATGTATAATAATAATGAATAAAAAAAATAAGAACAGTATACAGAAGTCTGATATCGGCACTGATCAGAGTATCGAAACCTAGCGCAACGTGACTCTCTGCACCCACCCCTCCGGCTAAGACGAGGCAGCGCCAACCTCAAAACCTTCATTCTGCAAAGAAACGTTGGTGTGATGAAAGGCGAGGAATTAGTGCAGAGCCCTTCATGAGGATGATCCGGGCCTGACATATGCTGCTCATCATCTAACCCCGTCATTTACAATCCTCACTCGTTATCTACATTCTATGGAAAGATGGATGAACACAGCTTTCCCAGCGATAGATCCTCGTTAATCATCGGTTCTCTGTTCAACTGTGTATCATCTTCCGTCAGGCCAATGCTTATGTAGATTCACTTCTGGGAGAGATGGATGACCAGGATAACTCAGCCCACCTGTTTCATCAGCCTAATGAAGCAGCAATACAATATTAAGACAATTTTGGGCCTATTTTTCATTTGGTCACGTTCATTTACGGTAATTTTTTTTTCTAGTTTTACCAGAGTGCGTTAGAGATTGCCATCTTTGTCAAGCCAGTACCTATGTAGACTCTTCTGGGAAACCTGCATAACAGATAGCCCAGCTTTCCCTGTTTCAACAGCAATACATTCAGGGGCCCCCTGGGCTGGTGGTATAGCCCTCATCCAGGGCTGCCCGCCTTCCGGCTGGCGCTTTCCGGCTGGTGTAGTGAAAGCACAGAGTCGCTGCGGCTTGCGGCAGAGATGGCACAGTGAGTGACCGGCGATAGTCTGATAGAGCCACCACCCCGTCCACCCTGGACCACCAAAAATCTCTGACACTACCCCCCCGGACTACCAAAAATCTCTGACATAAGAAATCTGCCACCCGGAGTTTGAATCCCCCGTCAGCCCCTGATTACATTCCAATAATCCACAATTCTCTACTATGTCATGCATCATCTCCAGCCAGGCCAATTCCTATGTAGACTCACTTCGGAGAAAGTTGGGTAACCCAGATAAACCAGTAATGTAGACTCTTACAGGAAACTTGGATAACCCAGCTTTCCCAGTTTCATCATCCTAATGAAGCAGTGATACCTTCCCATTATCCATTATCCATTATTTTATTGTGCATCATCTTCAGCCAGGCCTATATGATGTAGACTCAGTTGGATAGCCCAGATAAACCAACAATGTAGACTCTTATGGGAAACCTGGATAACCCAGCTTTCCCAGTTTCATTAATCCGCCTAATGAAGCACCAATACATGCCATTATCCAGTATTTTGGCACTTCCAAGCCTATTTTCCATCCGGTTTTGCTTATGTAACTTGCCCTTCCCAATTTTACCATTGCCCATTTCTTTTTCTTCTCGTGAAGAGGGATTTTCTCCTCTACGGAGCACACATTGTCCATAGCCATAGAATGAGCGGGTCGTCTCCAGCTGGGCAGTCCTGAATAGGACGATGCTTGACTGTGTACAAACAGCGTTGTATTGGGGGTTCATTCATCAGGCGGCGGAGGGGTCTCCTGCGGGGACACTTGATTTGTTGCCATGTGCCCCTCGCTGTCATATTCGGACTCGGCACAAGAAGTTGTTTGAGTCTGGAGAGGCCTGAAAAGCGTCGCCCGGCAGGAGAAGATGGCGCTCTTCTGGGGAGATTCTATAATTCTCCACTCAAATAAATAGGTGATAAAAAGGGGGACAAAAGCCACATTGTGCCAGGGGACAAAAGCCGCTGCGCCCTCCCACCGGGCCCCCCTCATTATCAAGTGGCGGCCCTCTGAAATTATTAGATCGGACGCCATTTATAACATCAGAAGACATGATGCCAGAGCGAAGCATAGATACACCAGCTCAGCACAGGCTTGGATACAGCAGCAAAGCGGAGAATACCACACACGATGGGCGTATATACAATAATAGGGCGGTCTCACAGCGGCATTGCATGTTATGAGGTTTATAGTAGGAAAATAATGCTCCTCATAAGATTTTTATGGGATCTGGACTCTGAGGCCACACCATAAAGGTCAGGAGCATAAACTAGGATTAGTGGATAAATACATATTAGATGACAAGGCTCCATGACACTGAAGGCGGGGTGCTTACATATGAGTAGGAGGCTCAAATTATTTCTCGTTGTAAACCAGGGGGCCCCAAAACTTTTTTACCAAGAAAACAACATCATTCTGAAACCCCAGGAGCTCTTAAACCCCGAGTGTTCCCCTTTCAAAGCAGCAAGGGCCAGCGCACCTCCCCCCGACTTCCAGCCCGAGTGCCCCCTTCCAAAAGTAGCGACGACCCGCGTGCCCCCTTCCACAGTAGCGACGGCCCGCGTGCCCCCTTCCACAGTAGCGACGGCCCGCGTGCCCCCTTCCACAGTAGCGACGGCCCGCGTGCCCCCTTCCACAGTAGCGACGGCCCGCGTGCCCCCTTCCACAGTAGCGACGGCCCGCGTGCCCCCTTCCACAGTAGCGACGGCCCGCGTGCCCCCTTCCACAGTAGCGACGGCCCGCGTGCCCCCTTCCACAGTAGCGACGGCCCGCGTGCCCCCTTCCACAGTAGCGACGGCCCGCGTGCCCCCTTCCCAGTAGCGACGGCCCGCGTGCCCCCTTCCACAGTAGCGACGGCCCGAGTGCCCCCTTCCACAGTAGCGACGGCCCGAGTGCCCCCTTACAAAGTAGCGACATCCCAAGTACCCCCTTCCAAAAGTAGCAATGGTCCGAGTGCCACCCATGCAAAGTAGCTACTTCCTGAGTGCTTCCCTTGCAAAGTAGCGACGATCCGAGTGACCCCCATGAAAAGTAGTGACGACTCGAATGCCCCTTTTTCAAAGTAGCCACGGCTCATTGATCCCCTTGCAAATTAGCAACAGCCTGAGGGCCCCCTGTTCAAAGTAGCCATGAGCCGAGTGCACTTGCCTGAGCATGTACATAAGGGGCCTAAGTGTCAAACATGCTTTGGCGCCCCACTGATCTGACCGCCACCTGGAGTACTCAACTCTTTCATTAGCGGGAGAGTAGTGCCCCTGTTCTCCAGATACTGGGATGAAGAAATCGAGACCCCCACAACCGCAACACACATGGGCAGGGATGGTGGGTGGACCCAGGAGGGAGGGCCAGTAGGAAGTTGGAGTGCGAGTCGAGAGGTGATGCAAGGTGTTAGCTGCCACGGGTAGGAGCACGGTCACGCTCGCCCCGGGGAGGGAAAGACCAAAAAATATAGAAGAAGGAAGGAGCCGTTGGGGTATGGAAGAAGACTTAGAACAACCGTACGCCTGTATCTGGCAGAGGAACAGAGGGGCTGGTGGACAAAACAGGGGATCGGCACTGAGCACGGCGCCGCAGCCCTAAGCAATGAAACCAGAGGCCATGAGGTCTTAAGGGAACTGTGGTCACAAATCCGGCACATCTCGAAGATGGCAGCCGTAGGCGCAGCACTAGGAAGTGGTACCAGTCAGTGCTTGTGGCTGTCGATACCTGAGCTCTGTGTGCGGAGGCGCTGACAAGGCAAGTGAGTTCTAGGTGCTGAGAGCACGGGCAGGGACACACTGTCCGATAGACATCCGAGTCTCTCGGATGAGACTCGGATGAGGTGGCAGTGACCTGGAACGGCTTCTCTCCTCTGTGGACGGGGCTGTCAGCTGCTAGTGTTTTTGTGCAGCTGCACACTCCCTGTCCTGACAGGGAGAGGCCATTCAGGGTCACTGTTCCAGCCTCATCCGAGTCTCATCCGTCAAACTCGGATGTCTATCGGACAGTGAGTCCCTGCCCTATCGGCAAATGCAAGGTAACACCATGAGCGAAGGGTTCTCGACAACAATGTCCCGGTTCTTGAAAAACAGCTGAACCGGAGACTGACAGAGGGAAGCACCCGGCGGCCTGGTCGAAACGTTGACGTAAAGGTACAGAACTCCGACAGATGTGTGTGAGACTTTTCTTTGCGGCGTCCACCAGCTGCCGAGGCCGCATGAAACACTGATGTGCTAATGACCTAATGAACACCAGCCACAGAACAAACTGGGGATCCCGCTCCACCGCTGGGAGCCAAACCATCCAAGCTGCCGATCAGTGTCCCCAGAGGTTCTGCGGCCACACTACGGGTGGCATCACGAATACCCCTTTCCCTTTCGTCCCCGTCACCTAGTCCTGAACTTTTAATTGACACCGCCAGGGTCACGGAGCCGGGTAGTCACCATGATGTCCCCCATAAAAGAACCGGAAGATCTGGCCCGGTTCTGAGTATCCCCATTGCCCTGGAGTGGGCGTGTCAGTGCCATGCTCTTACACAGTACAGAGACAAAATAATACGTCATATAGTGAAAATATAATGATCCATAGTGAGAACACGACAGTGTATAACATAACTCAATACAACCTGCTAGAGAGGAAGCAAGGGGCGTCATGAGACAGGGGGTGTACAGGGGTCCATGAGGGAACAGGGGGTGTACAGGGGGCATCCATGAGGGAACAGGGGGTAATGAAGGCCTGAGGGCAGTGTGGTGACGAGCCTCATTATCCTCATAGAGCTCCCTAGTTCTAGCGAGCGGTATAAGCTCTTCCAGGCGCTGACATTACTCACGTCACATCGATGGGGCTATAAATATTTGAGCAGGAGTCGCACCTCGTCTATGAGCAGGTAACGTGTCAGACTAGCGCTAATGGCTTTCCCATTAACACCGCACCATAATTATATCGGGGGTGGAGGGGAGAGCGCCGGCGATGCTCGCTTTCCTACCACGGAGCACAAATTAGGGGGGAATTTGCTCTTTCCTGTTTTTATTTCCTAATTAAGACTCTTGAGATATAAATATAGAGAAAATGCTAATTACCCGAGAACGCCTGAAGTCTGGCGGGGAGGGAGCGTACGCCACCGCCGTGACTCAGGGTATTCAGAGCGTAGGCGATCGGGTGATTTCTAATATTTATACCAGCTTGAATGTGAGAAGCATCGGTAAATAAGAAGGACGAGTCTAGGAAGGAGGTTACTAGACAACATTATTTATTTATTTTTTTTAAAGGGGAAGCGCACCTGAATCATCTGCATCTTTGTACACAAAGGGCCTTTACTATCCAGATGCCGGGGAGGATGTGTTAGTCACATGGTCATTTATGACACCACAAGACATCCGAAATCTGTGTATGAAAGGTGATCACATCTGTACTAACCGAGCCGTGAATGCATCAGAGGCTGAAACACCCCCCCCTCGGGTGAGACATAACATAGGGCTCATATAAGGAACCAGGGTCAATGATTAACACCGGCTTTTGTCTGTAGATCACCCTTAAGAATGAAGGAACAAAACTGCCTCAGGGCTGATATCCCTTATTAAATAACCAGCTGCCTGTGGGGAGATATGGGCTGTGTCAGGGTCCCGGGTGAGGACAGAGGCGAACATAACAATAGTCTACTGAAAAGTCAAGCCTATCCACTGTCTGATAAGGCCTAATTCAATTAAATTGCAATTCACCATTAAGATGTTGCTCAGGGGCGTTACCTTAAACTCATGTGCCCACCCCCAAACAGTCCTTAACATTAAAGTGCTGTTTCCTCCTAATAAGGATGAGACATGACGCTAGCAATAAGCATATCCTTCATACATAAAGCTAAAGGAGTAAAACTACCTCTAGGAAAGATAATATATTAACCACCTGCCTATTTCATGGTCTTTGGTGAGGCAAGGGCAAAAATAATAATAGTCTTCTGCTGGTCTCTAAAGTGTTAACATGTCAAACTTAATCTATGATCTGAACAAAAAAACAGGACTGATAATTCCATAAAAAATGTGTATGTCCCTTTAAGATATTACTCGGGGTGTTGCTTTACACTTCTAGGCCCACCCCCGAGCATTCCAGACCATTAAAGCATCATCTTCCAGTATAAGCTCAGTACTGCCTTCATACATAAGATATAAGGAACACAACTACCAGCAGGGCACATATCTCATTTGTTAACCCCTTGTGGGGTGACTATACCGACTATCCTACAATATCCATCTATGAAAATGGGAATAATCCTTTAAGGTGGATAGTTAGTATCTAATCTTACTGACCTGCACAACAGTAGAAATCTAAGTCTGAACTTTAACCTAACAGGACATTGCCTCCAATATTCTTAGATCAGGGGCAGGTTGAATTTGGCAACAGACGAGACCTTGAAGTAGCTACAGTCCCATATGTCATCCCAAACTCAGCTGGGTAAACATCATTAAACGTGTGACCATCCTGACCGACACTAGTGCGCCCCTCGTTATGGGCTATAACAAATCCTGTTCATGCCTCTTTATAAAGGAAAGGCAGAACAATTATTCATAAGTTACACATTCAGCTAAGACATATATTATTTCTTGCCAACACAGGAAAACCTGGGTGATCATTAAAACCTCCTGTAATCAAAATTGAAATAACACAGATTTCCCCTTTTTTTGGCCTTATAATGGGCCCTATGGATCCTTCTAAAAAGACAAAACGCAGTACAATTCTGTATACAATCCTCTCCCCCTGTGCTCTCTCTCCCCCGTGCTCTCTCTCCCCCATGCTTGCTCTCTCTCCCTGTGCTGTCTTCCCCCCTCGTGCTCTCTACTTTGAACAGTCTTCACCCTGTGTGCTCTCCATCACCTCCCATATGCTCTCCTTTGAGTTGTCTCCCCCCATGCACTCTCTCCCTGTGCTGTCTTCTCCCCTCATGTGCTCTCTCCGCTCTGTGGGCTGTCTCTGCCCTGCTGTGCACTCGCCCTTCTGTGTGCTGTCTCTCCCCCCTATGGGCTTACCCCCCAATGGTGCACATAGATGCCAGCCGCCTGAGTAAGTGTGCATGTGCGCTTACTCAGGCAATTACCATCTTTATAAACCCAAGTGCCTAAAGATGGCGGGTGCACGACCCAGCGCATGCATGTGCACTCTCAGGTGGAGCTCATCAGTGTCAGCGGCGGTGTCGGTTACGTGTTGTGGTTTTGGGTGTCAGACGTTCGTGGTGTCGGGTGGCAGCGATTGCGGTTCCACAGTCGGCACTGCACAATGCACCAGCACTGCCAGTGGGCACCATATTGGCACACCCATCACTTGGCTATGCAAATATAGCGGCCGCCGGCGCATGATAGGACATAGGGACGGAAGTAGTGATGGATGGGACAGGAGGATTATGTAAGTAGATTCAATACAGCCATATATTATTTCTTGCCGACACTGGAAAAGCTGAGTGATCATTAACACCTCCTGTAATGAAGGTCACAAGTCCTCATCTTTCCCTATTTTCAGATAATAATGGGATAATAATGGACCCTTTCGATCCTCCTTAAAAACCTAAGAGGAACTACATTTCTGTACAGGAGGTTATATACGGTATATATCCTGCTCAGACATCTATTATTTCTGTCTAGGAAGTTATATATATTCAGTTCAGACATCTATTATTTCTCACAAACAATGAAAAAGATGGGTGATTATATAAACAGTCTGTAATCAAGGTTGTAATTACTCAGTTTTCCTCAACAGAAGTCGTTACCTAAAAAGATACATATCAATGAGGAGCTTCTTGGGAAAGCTAGAGGACAACAAGCTACGCAGGTTGTAACCCAGCTTTCCCAGTATCAGGGATGCGATAACCCAGCTTTCCCAGTATCAGGGATGCGATAACCCAGCTTTCCCAGTATCAGGGATGCGATAACCCAGCTTTCCCAGTATCAGGGATGCGATAACCCAGCTTTCCCAGTATCAGGGATGCGATAACCCAGCTTTCCCAGTATCAGGGATGCGATAACCCAGCTTTCCCAGTATCAGGGATGCGATAACCCAGCTTTCCCAGTATCAGGGATGCGATAACCCAGCTTTCCCAGTATCAGGGATGCGATAACCCAGCTTTCCCAGTATCAGGGATGCGATAACCCAGCTTTCCCAGTATCAGGGATGCGATAACCCAGCTTTCCCAGTATCAGGGATGCGATAACCCAGCTTTCCCAGTATCAGGGATGCGATAACCCAGCTTTCCCAGTATCAGGGATGCGATAACCCAGCTTTCCCAGTATCAGGGATGCGATAACCCAGCTTTCCCAGTATCAGGGATGCGATAACCCAGCTTTCCCAGTATCAGGGATGCGATAACCCAGCTTTCCCAGTATCAGGGTGAAATAGCCCAACTTTCCCAGTATCAGAGTGTAATAACCCAGCTTTCCCAGTGTCAGAGTGTAATAACCCAGCTTTCCCAGTATCAGGGTGTAATAACCCAGCTTTCCCAGTATCAGAGTGTAATAACCCAGCTTTCCCAGTATCAGGGTGTAATAACCCAGCTTTCCCAGTGTCAGAGTGTAATAACCCAGCTTTCCCAGTATCAGGGTGTCATAACCCAGCTTTCCCAGTATCAGGGTGTCATAACCCAGCTTTCCCAGTATCAGGGTGTCATAACCCAGCTTTCCCAGTATCAGGGTGTCATAACCCAGCTTTCCCAGTATCAGGGTGTAATAACCCAGCTTTCCCAATATCAGGGTGTAATAGCCCAGCTTTCCCAGTATCAGGGTGTAATAACCCAGCTTTCCCAGTATCAGGGTGTAATAACCCAGCTTTCCCAGTATCAGGGTGTAATAACCCAGCTTTCCCAGTATCAGGGTGTAATAACCCAGCTTTCCCAGTATCAGGGTGTAATAACCCAGCTTTCCCAGTATCAGGGTGCAATAACCCAGCTTTCCCAGTATCAGGGTGCAATAACCCAGCTTTCCCAGTATCAGGGTGCAATAACCCAGCTTTCCCAGTATCAGGGTGCAATAACCCAGCTTTCCCAGTATCAGGGTGTAATAACCCAGCTTTCCCAGTATCAGGGTGTAATAACCCAGCTTTCCCAGTATCAGGGTGTAATAACCCAGCTTTCCCAGTATCAGGGTGTAATAACCCAGCTTTCCCAGTATCAGGGTGTAATAACCCAGCTTTCCCAGTATCAGGGTGTAATAACCCAGCTTTCCCAGTATCAGGGTGTAATAACCCAGCTTTCCCAGTATCAGGGTGTAATAACCCAGCTTTCCCAGTATCAGGGTGTAATAACCCAGCTTTCCAGTATCAGGGTGTAATAACCCAGCTTTCCCAGTATCAGGGTGTAATAACCCAGCTTTCCCAGTATCAGGGTGTAATAACCCAGCTTTCCCAGTATCAGGGTGTAATAACCCAGCTTTCCCAGTATCAGGGTGTAATAACCCAGCTTTCCCAGTATCAGGATGCGATAACCCAGCTTTCCCAGTATCAGGATGCGATAACCCAGCTTTCCCAGTATCAGGATGCGATAACCCAGCTTTCCCAGTATCAGGGTGTAATAACCCAGCTTTCCCAGTATCAGGGTGTAATAGCCCAGCTTTCCCAGTATCAGGGTGTAATAGCCCAGCTTTCCCAGTATCAGGGTGTAATAACCCAGCTTTCCCAGTATCAGGGTGTAATAACCCAGCTTTCCCAGTATCAGGGTGTAATAACCCAGCTTTCCCAGTATCAGGGTGTAATAACCCAGCTTTCCCAGTATCAGGGTGTAATAACCCAGCTTTCCCAGTATCAGGGTGTAATAACCCAGCTTTCCCAGTATCAGGGTGTAATAACCCAGCTTTCCCAGTATCAGGGTGTAATAACCCAGCTTTCCCAGTATCAGGGTGTAATAACCCAGCTTTCCCAGTATCAGGGTGTAATAACCCAGCTTTCCCAGTATCAGGGTGTAATAACCCAGCTTTCCCAGTATCAGGGTGTAATAACCCAGCTTTCCCAGTATCAGGGTGTAATAACCCAGCTTTCCCAGTATCAGGGTGTAATAACCCAGCTTTCCCAGTATCAGGGTGTAATAACCCAGCTTTCCCAGTATCAGGGTGTAATAACCCAGCTTTCCCAGTATCAGGGTGTAATAACCCAGCTTTCCCAGTATCAGGGTGTAATAACCCAGCTTTCCCAGTATCAGGGTGTAATAACCCAGCTTTCCCAGTATCAGGGTGTAATAACCCAGCTTTCCCAGTATCAGGGTGTAATAACCCAGCTTTCCCAGTATCAGGGTGTAATAACCCAGCTTTCCCAGTATCAGGCATTAATAAGAATAGAATATTAAAGTAGAATCTCAAGATAAAATAAACCCCATTCTAGTGTAGGAATTCCTTCCCAAGTCACGAGTTATGCCATAAGCTAAAATACCTGTAAAAGGATGTTTATAGTCCAAAACAAAAGGCTCCGCCATAATGACAGGATATTCGGTATCGATTCCATCCTCGCCTACAGAAAAGCAGAAACTGGATACTCTAACCCAAACAGCTTACAATCTACGCTCACTCTCATGTTACATTCTGTTTCCCTATTGACTTTCCCTCACGATTACCCATTGGCACCTTCTGCCCCTTATAAGACAGAGGGTACCATTAATTCAGAAGGGAGGGGGGGGGGGGGGAAGAGATGAGACATGGAAATGATTTCCATCCCAAAATGACCCAAAAAGCCTACCATTGGCTTTCCCTCACACGGGTGACTTCACATGGTTCAGGTCTCCCCAAAGTCCAAGTTTGCTAGTGATTAGCCTAGAGGATGACCGCCATAGGGAGAATCGGCAGAGGACTCAGGGCTCCAGAGCGGCAGAGGAGTCAGGGCTCCAGAGCGGCAGAGGAGTCCGGGCTCCAGAGCGGCAGAGGAGTCAGGGCCCCAGAGCGGCAGAGGACTCAGGACTCCAGAGCGGCAGAGGACTCCAGAGCGGCAGAGGAGTCAGGGCTCCAGAGCGGCAGAGGAGTCAGGGCTCCAGAGCGGCAGAGGAGTCCGGGCTCCAGAGCGGCAGAGGAGTCAGGGCTCCAGAGCGGCAGAGGAGTCAGGGCTCCAGAGCGGCAGAGGACTCCAGAGCGGCAGAGGACTCCAGAGCGGCAGAGGACTCCAGAGCGGCAGAGGACTCCAGAGCGGCAGAGGACTCCAGAGCGGCAGAGGACTCCAGAGCGGCAGAGGACTCCAGAGCGGCAGAGGACTCCAGAGCGGACAGAGCGGCAGAGGAGTCAGGACTCAGAGCGCAGAGATCAGAGCGGCAGAGGACTCCAGAGCGGCAGAGGACTCCAGAGCGGCAGAGGACTCCAGAGCGGCAGAGGACTCCAGAGCGGCAGAGGACTCCAGAGCGGCAGAGGACTCCAGAGCGGCAGAGGACTCCAGAGCGGCAGAGGACTCCAGAGCGGCAGAGGACTCCAGAGCGGCAGAGGACTCCAGAGCGGCAGAGGACTCCAGAGCGGCAGAGGACTCCAGAGCGGCAGAGGACTCCAGAGCGGCAGAGGACTCCAGAGGCGGGACTCCAGACGCAGAGGAGTTAGGACTCGGAGTCATTTGCTGAGAGTCAATTTGAATTTTTTACACTTTAGTTCCACATTCCATCACCGGGATGTCAAGTGAATGGGAGGGGCCCGGTGATTGGCTGCCAGGCATTCCTTGGCCCAGGCTATACAGATATTTCAGTTTCGTCATCCCAAGGCACAGTGCTGAACCATAGTGACCCCCCACCATTACCAGTCCAAAGTAAATGGTGCTCGTTGTGTTTTGGTCATCAAACTCTATTGTAGCACGACTGAGTCAACTAAAACTCGTCACCTTGGTGGCATTGAGTAGCACTCAGGTTGGTAAGATTGCTTCTCCACTACAAAGGTCATGTGTTAACTCAAAATGTAGACCTGGCCCCCCACACAGACGAAAGTCAAAGGGTTTGGATGGCAATCTGTTGTGTATGGGGGCAACCGGCAGACTGATTGTCGATAGAACACGTCCAAATTCGGACTGACGATCACATTGTAGACCCTGAAATATGCCACGGACCGGTGGTCAATTTTGAGTAGGGGCACAGGTCGACTGATGGTCGAGAGATGTTGATCGAGTACGTCCAGTGTTGGACTGCCAGTCACATTGTAGTCCTTCAAATGTGCCACCAACCGATGGTCTATTGAGTATGGGGGAAAAGTCAACTGATCGTCACGAAGAGATAACGATGGAGCACATCCAATTATGGACCTTCGATCACATTGTAGTCCCTGGAACATGCCACCAACCGATGTATCAGTCAGCAACTTTCTCAAATAGAAAAGGGGAAAGCTCGTCCAAACAAGTCTCCGTCGTATGAGGGCTTTGGCGGGCTATTGACCATCCGCCATCTATGGTGTATGGCCAACCTTACTCCAAATACTGGTCATGAGGCTCATGCTATAGAGTTACCTCAAGGACAACTAGTCATCCAAAAATATACCAGATCAAAATCATACAATGGGTCAAGAAGCAAGATTAGCCCTCATCCACAGCCAACAAGGTCAACCACAATCGACTGTGACCAGCTTAGAAGATCAGACCCACAAAACAATTGGGTTTAGCAAACAACACCTTTTCAGGAGGATTACCACTGATATTTAACTCAAGGGCTACTTGATCCAGGGTTGTGGAGTTGGGTAATCCAAACATCCAATGCCGACTCCAGACATTCCCTGAATCCAACTCCACAGCCCTGACTTGATCATAGTGTCACACATGGCGATTTCGCCGCGACATCGCCGAAAAGTGACATAACAGCGATGTCGCGGGCGATATTGCAAGTGCGTCGCGCTGTGTGACGGCGCGATCAACCTCAAATTATCGCTGGTTGCAGGTTGACAGGTTTATGAACATGTTCATAAACCTGTCAACCTGTGACCAGCGATTAGGCTGGATCGCGCTGTCTGACACTGTTGGCGGCGCGATCCAGCCTATATCGCAGCGTTCCTGAGCCCTCGCTCGCTGGGCTGAGCCCAACCCAGTGAGCGATGGCTCCGCCCACATCACCGCCACGTCACTGGCAACGTCGTGCCGTGTGACAGCTGGCCTGCAATGTCGGAAGCGAGCGTGCACCTGCACATCGCTTCCGACATCGCAGGCCAGATCGCCACGTGAAATTAAGGATAGACCTTAACTAGGACTTTCCAAAATACACCTAATGGTGGGTTTACACGCCGCGATATTGGGGCGATATCGCTATACAACGGTGTGGGAGCGCGCATTTTTTGAGCGTTTTTCCCGATATTGCATCGGCGGTTTACACGCTGCGATATGGGAAACAACGTCCCTCCAATGTGTACGCCCACCAACCCAGTAACGACCATTTAACATGGGAGTTAATGGGTGAGGTGCGAGTACACATCGGAGTTGGATGTTTACACACAACGATCCGGCTACAACAGGCATCCGATATCGGGCGGTTGAATAGCACGCACATTCAACCCCGATATCGGATTACCATCGTTCCTGCATCGTATTGTACCTTCAAACAGTACGATGCAGGAACGATATCGGGTCCAACTCACAAACCACGTGACTTTTTGTCGGAGTTGGACGCCGATATCGCGGAGTGTAAACCCACCATTAGTGACAAGCAAAGAACTTTCCCATGGGTGGTCGATTTTCTACACAAGCCCAAGAAGACTCCATCATAGACCAGAGGAACCTTCTACCTGAAGATCAGATGTTTGGAGGTCATTGGTTTTGGATAAAACGATAAGTAATGGAGAAATCTACAGCAACCAAGGAAAGAATTGATGAAGGATTTATTTGTAACATCAATTGTATCGATGGTTCTGCAAAAGGGACAACCATCTACGGCGCACCTTTCACTGTGACAATGGGGCCTTCTTCAAGGGACTCATTGTTTCCTAATTACTCACATCTCCACCTCTGGAGTATCCTAGGACTTTCCTTTACTGACCATTTGACCTTACAGAATTTAAAAGGATTGTCCACTATCCTACGTAAATGATGTAACCACCTCCGAAAACAGGCCCATTACAGCGCCGGCTCTCAGGGTTCTTGAATGGCATGATTATTGATTACCACTTGGCACCTTGGCTCACACCTATTTTGTAAGCGGGGAGGAGACCTGATGCCAGTGCAAGAGGTCAGGGAAAAAGCTCAATCGATTACAACATTTAAGAAGGGGTTATCAAAAAAGTGGACAAACCCTTTAAATGCACATTAGGCAGCCGGTCAGGATCTCTAAGCACTCCACATACAAACGCTGGCCCCGGAGAAGAGCCGCTCCTGGAATCTTAGACCAAACTAAATGGATAAGGCTATCCAGCTGATCCTGGTGACCCCATACAGAAAAGAGAAGATGACTGAACCCACCAATTTTCTAATGTGTAGGGGGGGGGGGTGTCCTTCCGGCTCTCTACACATTAGAAAATTGGTGGGTTCAGTCAACTTCTCTTTTCCGTTTGGGGCCTTACTACATAGAGGACTTCCAACAATGCAATTATTCTTCAGACGTTGGGCCTCTTGGGCCTATGGAGGGGGGGCATGTATATATCATGTGGGACATTGCTTTACAAACAGCATATTTTAGAGGTTGGGGCCTCCATAACTAATAATACTAATGGCAACAAGCTTAACTACCAACCAAGGTCCTAAACTCAGGAGACAACTGACAATTCATGGCTACCAGAGATTCCAAGTTCAATCACAGGTGGTTCATGGTCAGCAGGTGGCTGCCAGCCGGTACAGGGCTCAGGACCACCAGCAGGCAGAGAAGAACCCACAATAACAGTCTGTCATCAGCTCATACGGACCATTAACCCAACATGGAACCACCATTACCAACAGTTTCGCAGATACCAACAATTACATTAGCGGCTCAATAGTGATGACCCCAATTCTGGCAATCACCTGTTGCCCCATAGAGTTTCTGAACATGGGATTGATCAGGTCTAGTAATGTGATTGGCACCAGAGATCATCAGACCTTCATACCAGGTATTAACATGGGACCCCAAAAAACAGTAGATGATGGTAAACATTGGAGCACCAAGGAGGACACATGGAAGGACCCGTGACCACAAAATCCAGTAGACCATGGCAAACATTGGAGCACCAAGGAGGACCACATGGAAGGACCCGTGACCCCAAAAACCAGTAGATGATGGCAAACATTGGAGCACCAAGGAGGACACATGGAAGGACCTGTGACCCCAAAAACCAGTAGACATGGCAAACATTGGAGCACCAAGGAGGACCACATGGAAGGACCTGTGACCCCAAAAACCAGTAGACCATGGCAAACATTGGACACCAAGGAGGATCACATGGAAGACCCGTGACCCCAAAAACCAGTAGACCATGGCAAACATTGGAGCACCAAGGAGGACCACATGGAAGGACCCGTGACCCCAAAAACCAGTAGATGATGGCAAACATTGGCACACCAAGTAGGACACATGGAAGGACCCGTGACCCCAAAAACCAGTAGATGATGGCAAACATTGGAGCACCAAGGAGGATCACATGGAAGGACCCGTGACCCCAAAAATCCAGTAGATGATGGCAAACATTGGCGCACCAAGGAGGATCACATGGAAGGACCCGTGACCCCAAAAACCAGTAGATGATGGCAAACATTGGCGCACCAAGGAGGATCACATGGAAGGACCCGTGACCCCAAAAACCAGTAGACGATTGGCAAGGAGGTGGTCATGGAAGAACAACACCCCAAATGCAGTCATGGTTCCCCGATATTCATCATACAGACGTCAGTTGTAATCTGGCTTCCAGGACCCTTCTCTTTGCACCCAGGATTCCACATGGGGATGTTGTACCCCCATCTTATCCGGCTGTGTAATCCATATCTCCACCGTATTAGCTAGTGTACTGGAATGTTAATTATTAACATGCTCTCCGTAATCCCAGGGATTTCTCAATCCGTAGACACAATGTGACATTAACCCAACTATGGGGGGGATCATTCACCGCCTAAAAATTCAAGGACTAGTGGGGGGGAGCTCCCTCTCCGGTCCACCCCAACAAGCTGCATTCCCACCGGCTGAGAGGTTAGGACAGTCCATGGATTGATGGGGCCTTCTGGAGGGGAATCAAATCCAGACCCTTCCTGGTAAAACCTTCCGGATTATCCGCTCCTGATCTCCAGATTACATTAATGAGATTATAAGCGGAGATCCAAAATCTGCACCGTCACGGATTGCAAAGCCGGTTCCTAAATATGACAGACTAGATCTACTGGCAACAGATCCCCCCTCAGCAGGAAGAGCCAGGATGGCCCCCATCAGATCAGTTACAATGTATCAGCTCAGTGTTACAATATGTCCCCTGCCCACCCCACCTCCCCAACAAGTGCACAGCACACACATCAGGGCACATTGGTGCATCTTACCCCCAAGCGCCTTGGAAAAGCCCCAGACATGTGCAATCCTTCAGCTTCCAGGATCACTTCTTGGGAGAGGAGGAGGAGGGAGGGGGGGGGAAGGGACTGTGGCTGTTTTTTCAAAAAAAAAAGGAGGAGGAGGAGGAGGGTGGAGGCTTGTGTTATATGAGGAAGCTTTTGTTGTCCAGGGTTGTGTTAGAACATCCACATTTAGGGGGCAGAAATGAGGGGAGAAGGGGGTAGATCCCAATCCTGGGCAGTAGATCCGGGCAGAATTCCAGGCGGTTGGATCTAGTGATCCCCAGAATGTCTCCAGACTGCAAATTGTCCACCTTGTGCTCTCCAAGGACAGCCCTTTCCCTTCCTCCTCCCTTCCCTCTTGCCCTTCCTCCTCCTCCCTTCCTCCTCAGCTCCTGCCCTTTCTCACCATTGTCTCAGATCCCCTTTCTCTTTCTATGTGTTGCTGTTTTGGATCTCAGGGTTTCCCTCCTTGATCTTATTTTGGACATTATCCTCTTGTTTTGTAAAGACAAACACTTCCCTTTGTTGGAGCCCATCCACCCTGGCACTGCCAAGTAGTGCAGCACCTCTGCCCCGCCGCTAGGGGGAGCTGGAGACACTTCTTCATTGCATTATACCTTTTTTTTTACTTCTAGTTTTTTCCATTTTTCACCAGTTTTTATAAGTTTTATGAGTTCGTCTGTTTTTTTTCCCATTTGTCATTTGAGGTCTCGGCTGATTTCATCAATTGCAGCTTTCTCCAGCGGAACATGCATTTAAATATAATAAAAGTTTAGAAAAAACTTGTGTGAAATAAGTTAAATGCAAATAGTGTGTGGATGGGACTATAGGGGCATCATGCTATGTGGAGATATCATTGTGTGTGGATGGGACTATAGGGGCATCATGCTATGTGGAGATATCATTGTGTGTGGATGGGACTATAGGGGCATCATGCTATGTGGGGATATCATTGTGTGTGGATGGGACTATAGGGGCATCATGCTATGTGGAGATATCATTGTGTGTGGATGGGACTATAGGGGCATCATGCTGTGTGGGATATCATTGTGTGTGGATAGGACTATAGGGGCATTATGCTATGTGGGATATCATTGTGTGTGGATGGGACTATAGGGGCATCATTGCTATGTAGAGATATTGTGTGTGGATGGGACTATAGGGGCATCATGCTATGTGGAGATATCATTGTGTGTGGATGGGACTATAGGGGCATCTTGCTATGTGAGAATATTGTGTGTGGATGGGACTATAGGGGCATCATGCTATGTGGAGATATCATTGTGTGTGGATGGGACTATAGGGGCATATGCTATGTGGGGATATCATTGTGTGTGGATGGGACTATAGGGGCATCATGCTATGTGGGATATCATTGTGTGTGGATGGGACTATAGGGGCATATGCTATGTGAGATATTGTGTGTGGATGGGACTATAGGGGCATCATGCTATGTGGAGATATCATTGTGTGTGGATGGACTATAGGGGCATCATGCTATGTAGAGATATTGTGTGTGGATGGGACTATAGGGGCATCATGCTTGTGGAGATATCATTGTGTGTGGATGGGACTATAGGGCATTATGCTATGTGTGGGATATCATTGTGTGTGGATGGGACTATAGGGGCATCATGCTATGTGGAGATATCATTGTGTGTGGATGGGACTATGGGGAATCATGCTGTGGAGATATCATTGTGTGTGGATGGGACTATAGGGGCATCATGCTATGTGGAGATATCATTGTGTGTGGATGGGACTATAGGGGCATCATGCTATGTGGAGATATCATTGTGTGTGGATGGGACTATAGGGGCATCATGCTATGTGGGGATATCATTGTGTGTGGATGGGACTATAGGGGCATCATGCTATGTTGGATATCATTGTGTGTGGATGGGACTATAGGGGAATCATGCTATGTGGAGATATCATTGTGTGTGGATGGGACTATAGGGGCATCATGCTATGTGGAATATTATTGTGTGTGGATGGACCATAGGGGATCATGCTATGTGGAGATATCATTGTGTGTGGATGGGACTATAGGGACATCATGCTATGTGGAGATATCATTGTGTGTGGATGGGACATAGGGGCATCATGCTATGTGGGATATCATTGTGTGTGGATGGGACTATAGGGGCATCATGCTAGTGGGGATATCATTGTGTGTGGATGGGATATAGGGGCATCATGCTATGTGGAGATATCATTGTGTGTGGATGGGAAATATAGGGGCATCATGCTATGTGGAGATATCATTGTGTGTGGATGGGACTATAGGGGCATCATGCTATGTGGAGATATCATTGTGTGTGAATGGGACTATAGGGACTTCATGCTATGTGGAGATATTCATTGTGTGTGGATGGGACTATAGGGGCATCATGCTATGTGGAGATATCATTGTGTGTGGATGGGACATAGGGGCATCATGCGATGTGGAGATATCATTGTGTGTGATGGGACTATAGGGGCATCATGCAGTGTGGAGATATCATTGTGTGTGGATAAGGACTATAGGGGCATCATGCTGTGTGGAGATATCATTGTGTGTGGATGGGACTATAGGGGCATCATGCTGATGTGGAGATATCATTGTGTGTGGATGGGACTATAGGGGCATCATGCTGTGGAGATATCATTGTGTGTGGATGGGACTATAGGGCATCATGCTGTGTGGAGATATCATTGTGTGTGGATGGGACTATAGGGGCATCATGCTGTGTGGAGATATCATTGTGTGTGGATGGGACTATAGGGGCATCATGCTATGTTGGAGATATCATTGTGTGTGGATGGGACTATAGGGGCATCATGCTATGTGGAGATATCATTGTGTGTGGATGGGACTATAGGGGCATCATGCTATGTGGAGATATCATTGTTGTGTGGATGGGACTATAGGGGCATCATGCTATGTGGAGATATCATTGTGTGTGGATGGGACTATAGGGGCATCATGCTATGTGGAGATATCATTGTGTGTGGATGGGACTATAGGGGCATCATGCTATGTGGAGATATCATTTGTAGTGGGATGGGACTATAGGGGCATCATGCTATGTGGGGATATCATTGTGTGTGGATGGGACTATAGGGGCATCATGCTATGTGGAGATATCATTGTGTGTGGATGGGACTATAGGGGCATCATGCTATGTGGAGATTTCATTGTGTGTGGATGGGACTATAGGGGCATCATGCTATGTAGAATATTGTGTGTGGATGGGACTATAGGGGCATCATGCTATGTGGAGATATCATTGTGTGTGGACTGGACTATAGGGACATCATGCTAGTGTGGAGATATCATTGTGTGTGGACAGGGCTATAGGGGCATCATGCTTGTGGAGTTATCATTGTGTGTGGATGGGACTATAGGGGCATCATGCTATGTGGAGATATCATTGTCTGTGGATGGGACTATAGGGGCATCATGCTATGTGGAGATATCATTGTGTGTGGATGGGACTATAGGGGCATCATGCTATGTGGAGATATCATTGTGTGTGGATGGGACTATAGGGGCATCATGCGATGTGGAGATATCATTGTGTGTGGATGGGACTATAGGGGCATCATGCGATGTGGAGATATCATTGTGTGTGGGATGGGACTATAGGGGCATCATGCATGGAGATCATTGGTGGATGGGACTATAGGGCTCATCATGTGGATTCATTGTGTGTGGATGGGACTATAGGGGCATCATGCTATGTGGAGATATCATTGTGTGTGGATGGGACTGTAGGGGCATCATGCTATGTGGAGATATCATTGTGTGTGGATGGGACTGTAGGGGCATCATGCTATGTGGAGATATCATTGTGCGTGGATGGGACGATAGGGGCATCATGCTACGTGGAGATATCATTGTGCGTGGATGGGACTATAGGGGCATCATGCTATGTGGAGATATCATTGTGTGCGGATGGGACTATAGGGGCATCATGCTATGTGGAGATATCATTGTGTGTGGATGGGACTATAGGGGCATCATGCTATGTGGAGATATCATTGTGTGTGGATAGGACTATAGGGGCATCATGCGATGTGGAGATAACATTGTGTGTGGCTGGGACTATAGGGGCATCATGCTATGTGGAGATATCATTGTGCGTGGGGTGGGACAGTAGGGGCTTCGCAATGAGGGTTGACCCTGTGTGCATGGGCACTTAGGGAGTTATGGTGTAACGGGGGCACTGTGGGGATGTCATAGTGTTGTAGCGGGACATCATGCTATGTGGGGAGGGTCACGGCCCTGCCGTAATGTGTGTTTGTGTAAAGGGTCAATAAGGGAGCGGCAATGTGTGTGAGGTGGGCTGGGGGGATATCTTAGAGTGTAAAAGAGGTACCGGGGTCTTCATAATGTGTGAGGGGGTGCTGAGGTGGTATCATACTATGAGTGTGTAAAGGGATAATATAAAAAGGAATCAATGTGTGGAGGGGGTGTGGAGTCATTATAGTGTGAGGGGGCACTGTAAGGTCATTATTGTTTGGGGGCACTGTGGAGTTATTATATAGTGTGTGGGGCACTGTGGGGTCATTATAGTGTGTGTGGCACTGTGTGGTCATTATAGTATGTGGGGCACTGTGGGGTCATTATAGTGTGTGATGGCACTGTGGAGTTATTATAGTGTGTGGGGCAATGTGGAGTTATTATAGTGTGTGGGGCACTGTGGGGTCATTATAGTGTATGATGGCACTGTGGGGTCATTATAGTGTGTGGTGGCACTGTGGGGTCATTATAGTGTGTGGGGCACTGTGGGGTCATTATAGTGTGTGATGGCACTGTGGAGTTATTATAGTGTGTGGGGCAATGTGGAGTTATTATAGTGTGTGGGGCACTGTGGGGTCATTATAGTGTATGATGGCACTGTGGGGTCATTTATAAGTGTGTGTGGCATGTGGGGTCATTATAGTGTTGTGGGGCACTGTGGGGTCATTATAGTGTGTGATGGCACTGTGTGTGATGTTATTATTAGTGTGTGTGTGGCAATGTGGGAGTTATTATAGTGTGTGGGGCACTGTGGGGTCATTATAGTGTGTGGTGGCACTGTGGGGTCATTATAGTGTGTGGTGGCACTGTGGGGTCATTATAGTGTGAGATGGCACTGTGGGGTCATTATAGTGTGTTGGTGGCACTGTGGGGTCATTATAGTGTATGATGGCACTGTGGGGTCATTATAGTGTGTGGTGGCACTGTGGGGTCATTATAGTGTGTGGGGCACTGTGGGGTCATTATAGTGTGTGGGGCACTGTGGGGTCATTATAGTGTGTGATGGCACTGTGGAGTTATTATAGTGTGTGGGGCACTGTGGGGTCATTATAGTGTATGATGGCACTGTGGGGTCATTATAGTGTGTGGTGGCACTGTGGGGTCATTATAGTGTGTGGGGCACTGTGGGGTCATTATAGTGTGAGATGGCACTGTGGGGTCATTATAGTGTGTGGTGGCACTGTGGGGTCATTATAGTGTATGATGGCACTGTGGGGTCATTATAGTGTGGTGGTGCACTGTGGGGTCATTATAGTGTGTGGGGCACTGTGGGGTCATTATAGTGTATGATGGCACTGTGCGGTCATTATAGTGGGTGGGGGAAATGTGGAGCCTTTATAGTGTGTGGGGGGCCCTGTGGGGTCATTATAGTGTGTGGGTGCACTGTAGGGTCTTTATAGTGTGTGGGCACTGTGCGGTATTTATAATGTGTGGGGGCACTGGGGGGGTCGTTAAAATGTGTAGGGGCAATGTGCGGTCTTTATAGTGTGTGGGGCACTGTGCGGTCTTTATAGTGTGTGAGGCACTGGGGGGTCATTATAATGTGTGGGGGCACTGGGGGGTCATTATAATGTGTAGGGGCACTGTGCGGTCTTTATAGTGTGTGGGGCACTGGGGGGTCATTATAATGTGTGGGGGCACTGGGGGGTCTTTATAGTGTGTGGGGCACTGTGCGGTCTTTATAGTGTGTGGGGCACTGGGGGGTCTTTATAGTGTGTAGGAGCACTGTGGGGTCTTTATAGTGTGTGGGGCACTGGGGGGTCATTATAATGTGTGGGGTCACTGGGGGGTCTTTATAGTTTTTATAAAGGGAATTAAAGTGTGTGGAGGTTATTCTAAGGGGATACTGCTTGGGGGCATAGGAGGGGTATTACACAATGGGGGACCACTGGGGGCTTCATTTGGGGCACTAGTTTTGAGGACTGGGGTGTGGCCGTGTCCCTCCTCCTATTTCACAGACAGCTCTGCCTTATGCGGTAAACAATGGACATCTTTGTTGCTCATAGCAACCAATCACTGCGCAGCTTTCATCTTGCAAGAGCAGAATATGAAATGAAAGCTGCGCTGTGATTGGTTGCCATGGGCAACACACAGGTACTTTCTTGGATCCTAAATTTATCTCATCCATAAAAGACTGAACAGAAAGAAAAATGCACAATTTTATTTTAAAAGACCATAAACTGAAGGTTTAACTTTGGAACAAATGTTTATCAAAATGACGGCTACTTGAAGTCCACTGGGCGGAGCCAGGCTAGAAGCCCCTCCCAGAGCTGTGAGGAATTGAAATGAGCTTTCCTGCAAGGCATTATGGTCCGGCATTCCTTTTGCTCTGTATGGCTGGATGAGATGTTCTCGGACACACCCTGTTGCCAATAAGGTCTCAGCGGTGTAGAGGAAATAATGAGAATCCTCCAATCTTGTGGCCCCACATGGCAGAGTGGGGGCCTTCCCCTGATGATGGTGCAGTGGGGGCCTTCCCCTGATGATGGTGCAGTGGGGGCCTTCCCCTGATGATGGTGCAGTGGGGACCCATCCCCTGAAGATAGCACTATTGAGGCTTTCCACTGAGGATGGCGCAGTGGGGGCCTTCCCCTGATGATGGTGCAGTGGGGGCCTTCCACTGAGGATGGTGCAGTGGGGGCCTTCCCTTGAGGATGGCGCAGTGGGGGCCTTCCCCTGAGGATGGCGCAGTGGGGGCCCCTCCCCTGAGGATGGCGCAGTGGGGGCCTTCCCCTGAGGATGGCACAGTGGCGGCCCTTCACCTGAGGATTAGGCCTCTATCAGGCCTTGTCTGCAGGATATTACACTGATTCTCATGAAGCCGCCATCTTGTAGTTCTACAAATTCCTGTCTCTGCTCCTCTCAGCGGTGGAGAGCGGAGCACCAATTATATCAAACCCCAAATATATTACCTACACTAGAGCTGCCTGCCCAGCAGAAAGAAGAGTATCTAATCATCTCCTGTGTGATACTGTAAAAAGAGCTGTGTATCTAATCCTCTCCTGTGTGATACTGTCTGCTGAGCTGTGTATCTAATCATCTCCTGTGTGATACTGTAAAAAGAGCTGTGTATCTAATCCTCTCCTGTGTGATACTGTCTGCTGAGCTGTGTATCTAATCCTATCTTGTGTGATACTGTCTGCTGAGCTGTGTATCTAATACTCTCCTGTGTGATACTGTCTGCTGAGCTGTGTATCTAACCCTATCCTGTTTTATACTGTCTGCTGAGCTGTGTATCTAATCCTCTCCTGTGTGATACTGTCTGCTGAGCTGTGTATCTAATACTCTCCTGTGTGATACTGTCTGCTGAGCTGTGTATCTAATCCTATCCTGTGTGATACTGTCTGCTGAGCTGTGTATCTAATCCTATCCTGTGTGATACTGTCTGCTGAGCTGTGTATCTAATCCTATCCTGTGTGATACTGTCTGCTGAGCTGTGTATCTAATCCTATCCTGTGTGATACTGTCTGCTGAGCTGTGTATCTAATCCTTCCTGTGTGATAATGTCTGCTGAGCTGTGTATCTAATCTTCCTGTGTGATACTGTCTGCTGAGCTGTGTATCTAACCTATCCTGTGTGATATGTCTGCTGAGCTGTGTATCTAATCTCTCCTGTGTGATACTGTCTGCTGAGCTGTTATCTAATCCTTCCTGTGTGATACTGTCTGCTGAGCTGTGTATCTAATCCTATCCTGTGTGATACTGTCTGCTGAGCTGTGTATCTAATCCTATCCTGTGTGATACTGTCTGCTGACCTGTGTATCTAATCCTATCCTGTGTGATCTGTCTGCTGACTGTGTATCTAATCCTGTCCTGTGTGATAAAGTCTACTGAGCTGTGTATCTAATCCTCTCCTGTGTGATACTGTGTGCTGAGCTGTGTATCTAATCCTGTCCTGTGTGATACTGTTGCTGAGCTGTGTATCTAATCCTCTCCTGTGTGATACTGTCTGCTGAGCCTGGTATCTTGTAAGTTCTACAATTTCCTGTTTCTGTCTAGCTGAGCGGATCACCTAATCTTTATACAACCCAATATTACCTATCCTATCTGTGAACGCAGCTAGAGCTGTGTATCTAATCTTCCTGTGTGATACTGGTAAAGAGCTGTGTATCTAATCCTTCCTGTGTGATACTGTCTGCTGAGCTGTGTATCTAATCTTCCTGTGTGATACTGTAAGAGCTGTGTATCTAATCCTCTCCTGTGTGATACTGTCTGCTGAGCTGTGTATCTAATCCTATCTTGGTATACTGCTGTAGCTGTGATCTATACTCCTGTGTGATATGTCTGCTGACTGTGATCTAACCTATCCTGTTTATACTGTCTGCTGAGCTGTGTATCTAATCCTACTCCTGTGTGATACTGTCTGCTGAGCTGTGTATCTAACTCTCCTGTGTGATACTGTCTGCTGAGCTGTGTATCTAATCCTATCCTGTGTGATACTGTCTGCTGAGCTGTGTATCTAATCCTATCCTGTGTGATACTGTCTGCTGAGCTGTGTATCTAATCCTATCCTGTGTGATACTGTCTGCTGAGCTGTGTATCTAATCCTATCCTGTGTGATACTGTCTGCTGAGCTGTGTATCTAATCCTCTCCTGTGTGATATGTCTGCTGAGCTGTGTATCTAATCTCTCCTGTGTGATACTGTCTGCTGAGCTGGTATCTAATCCTCCTGTTGATACTGTCTGCTGAGCTGTGTATCTAATCCTCTCCTGTGTGATCTGTCTGCTGAGCTGTTATCTAATCCTTCCTGTGTGATACTGTCTGCTGAGCTGTGTATCTAATCCTATCCTGTGTGATCCTGTCTGCTGAGCTGTGTATCTAATCCTATCCTGTGTGATCTGTCTGCTGACTGTGTATCTAATCCTATCCTGTGTGATACTGTTGCTGACTGTGTATCTAATCCTTCCTGTGTGATACAGTCTGCTGAGCTGTGTATCTAATCCTTCCTGTGTGATACTGTCTGCTGAGCTGTGTATCTAATCCTTCCTGTGTGATACTGTGTGCGAGCTGTGTATCTAATCCTTCCTGTGTGATACTGTCTGCTGACTGTGTATCTAATCCTATCCTGTGTGATACTGTCTGCTGAGCTGTGTATCTAATCCTCTCCTGTGTGATACTGTCTGCTGAGCTGTGTATCTAACCTATCCTGTGTGATACTGTCTGCTGAGCTGTGTATCTAATCCTATCCTGTGTGATACTGCTGCTGAGCTGTGTATCTAATCCTATCCTGTGTGATACGTCTGCTGACTGTGTATCTAATCCTATCCTGTGTGATACTCTGCTGAGCTGTGTATCTAATCCTATCCTGTGTGATACTGTCTGCTGAGCTGTGTATCTAATCCTATCCTGTGTGATACTGTCTGCTGAGCTGTGTATCTAATCCATCCTGTGTGATACTGTCTGCTGAGCTGTGTATCTAATCCTATCCTGTGTGATACTGTCTGCTGAGCTGTGTATCTAATCCATCCTGTGTGATACTGTCTGCTGAGCTGTGTATCTAATCCTATCCTGTGTGATACTGTCTGCTGAGCTGTGTATCTAATCCATCCTGTGTGATACTGTCTGCTGAGCTGTGTATCTAATCCTCCCTGTGTGATCCTGTCTGCTGAGCTGTGTATCTAATCCTATCCTGTGTGATACTGTCTGCTGAGCTGTGTATCTAATCCTCTCCTGTGTGATACTGTCTGCTGAGCTGTGTATCTAATCCTATCCTGTGTGATACTGTCTGCTGAGCTGTGTATCTAATCCTATCCTGTGTGATACTGTCTGCTGAGCTGTGTATCTAATCCTATCCTGTGTGATACTGTCTGCTGAGCTGTGTATCTAATCCTATCCTGTGTGATACTGCTGCTGAGCTGTGTATCTAATCCTTCCTGTGTGATACTGTCTGCTGAGCTGTGTATCTAATCCTATCCTGTGTGATACTGTTGCTGAGCTGTGTATCTAATCCTATCCTGTGTGATACTGTCTGCTGAGCTGTGTATCTAATCCTATCCTGTGTGATACTGTCTGCTGAGGCTGTTGTATCTAATCCTATCCTGTGTGATACTGTGCTGAGCGTGTATCTAATCCTATCCTGTGTGATACTGTCTGCTGAGCTGTGTATCTAATCCTATCCTGTGTGATACTGTCTGCTGAGCTGTGTATCTAATCCTATCCTGTGTGATACTGTCTGCTGAGCTGTGTATCTAATCCTATCCTGTGTGATACTGTCTGCTGAGCTGTGTATCTAATCCTCTCCTGTGTGATACTGTCTGCTGAGCCGTGTATCTAATCCTATCCTGTGTGATACTGTCTGCTGAGCTGTGTATCTAATCCTATCCTGTGTGATACTGTCTGCTGGCTGTGTATCTAATCCTATCCTGTGTGATACTGTCTGCTGAGCTGTGTATCTAATCCTTCCTGTGTGATACTGTGCTGAGCTGTGTATCTAATCCTCTCCTGTGTGATACTGTCTGCTGAGCTGTGTATCTAATCCTATCCTGTGTGATACTGTCTGCTGAGCTGTGTATCTAATCCTATCCTGTGTGATACTGTCTGCTGAGCTGTGTATCTAATCCTATCCTGTGTGATACTGTCTGCTGAGCTGTGTATCTAATCCTATCCTGTGTGATACTGTGCTGAGCTGTGTATCTAATCCTTTTATACCTGTGCTGTATATACTGGTACACTGCTGAGCTGTGTATCTAATCCTATCCTGTGTGATACTGTCTGCTGAGCTGTGTATCTAATCCTATCCTGTGTGATACTGCTGCTGAGCTGTGTATCTAATCCTATCCTGTGTGATACTGTCTGCTGAGCTGTGTATCTAATCCTCTCCTGTGTGATACTGTTGCTGGAGCCGTGTATCTAATCCCATCCTGTGTGATACTGTCTGACGGGAGGCTAGTGTATCTAATCCTATCCTGTGTGATACTGTCTGCTGAGCTGTGTATCTAATCCTATCCTGTGTGATACTGTCTGCTGAGCTGTGTATCTAATCCTATCCTGTGTGATACTGTCTGCTGAGCTGTGTATCTAATCCTATCCTGTGTGATACTGTCTGCTGAGCTGTGTATCTAATCCTATCCTGTGTGATACTGTCTGCTGAGCTGTGTATCTAATCCTATCCTGTGTGATACTGTCTGCTGAGCTGTGTATCTAATCCTATCCTGTGTGATACTGTGCTGAGCTGTGTATCTAATCCATCCTGTGTGATACTGTCTGCTGAGCTGTGTATCTAATCCTATCCTGTGTGATACTGTTGCTGAGCTGTGTATCTAATCCTATCCTGTGTGATACTGTCTGCTGAGCTGTGTATCTAATCCTATCCTGTGTGATACTGTCTGCTGAGCTGTGTATCTAATCCTATCCTGTGTGATACTGTCTGCTGAGCTGTGTATCTAATCCTATCTGTGTGATACTTCTGCTGAGCTGTGTATCTAATCCTATCCTGTGTGATATGTCTAGCTGTATCTAGCTACCCTGTGTTATGCTAGTAGTGTGTATAACCTATCCTGTGTGATACTGTCTGTGACTGTTACATCTATCCTGTGGATATGTGCTGACCTGTATCTAATCCTATCTGTGTGAATGTTGCGAGTGTGTAAATCCCATCCGTGTGATACTGTGCTGAGCTGTGTATCTAATCCTACCTGTTATGTCTGCTACGCTGTGATCTAATCCTATCCTGTGTGATACTGTCTGCTGAGCTGTGTATCTAATCCTCTCCTGTGTGATACTGTGCTGAGCCGTGTATCTAATCCTATCCTGTGTGATACTGTCTGCTGAGCTGTGTATCTAATCCTATCCTGTGTGATACTGTCTGCTGTGCTGTGTATCTAATCCTATCCGTGTGATCCTGTCTGCTGAGCTGTGTATCTAATCCTATCCTGTGTGATACTGTGCTGAGCTGTGTATCTAATCCTCTCCTGTGTGATACTCTGCTGAGCTGTGTATCTAATCCTATCCTGTGTGATACTGTCTTCTGAGCTGTGTATCTAATCCTATCCTGTGTGATACTGTCTGCTGAGCTGTGTATCTAATCCTATCCTGTGTGATACTGTCTGCTGAGCTGTGTATCTAATCCTATCCTGTGTGATACTGTGCTGAGCCGTGTATCTAATCCTATCCTGTGTGATACTGTCTGCTGAGCTGTGTATCTAATCCTATCCTGTGTGATACTGTCTGCTGAGCTGTGTATCTAATCCTATCCTGTGTGATACTGTCTGCTGAGCTGTGTATCTAATCCTATCCTGTGTGATACTGTCTGCTGAGCTGTGTATCTAATCCTCTCCTGTGTGATACTGTGCTGAGCCGTGTATCTAATCCCATCCTGTGTGATACTGTCTGCTGAGCTGTGTATCTAATCCTATCCTGTGTGATACTGTGCTGAGCCGTGTATCTAATCCTATCCTGTGTGATACTGTCTGCTGAGCTGTGTATCTAATCCTATCCTGTGTGATACTGTCTGCTGAGCTGTGTATCTAATCCTATCCTGTGTGATACTGTCTGCTGAGCTGTGTATCTAATCCTATCCTGTGTGATACTGTCTGCTGAGCTGTGTATCTAATCCTATCCTGTGTGATACTGTCTGCTGAGCTGTGTATCTAATCCTCTCCTGTGTGATACTGTGCTGAGCCGTGTATCTAATCCCATCCTGTGTGATACTGTCTGCTGAGCTGTGTATCTAATCCTATCCTGTGTGATACTGTGCTGAGCCGTGTATCTAATCCTATCCTGTGTGATACTGTCTGCTGAGCTGTGTATCTAATCCTATCCTGTGTGATACTGTCTGCTGAGCTGTGTATCTAATCCTATCCTGTGTGATACTGTCTGCTGAGCTGTGTATCTAATCCTATCCTGTGTGATACTGTCTGCTGAGCTGTGTATCTAATCCTATCCTGTGTGATACTCTGCTGAGCTGTGTAGAGAGTGTGTAAACACATTACTGTCTCTGCCTCCATTAGCTCCAGGATTGGTGTGGACTCTGTTCCTCCTCTGAAAATGCAAGAATCCCAGCCCGGTTACATGGAGCTTTCATTGCCCTTTCCCTCATGTCATGATCCCCTGCTCCCAGGTGATGGCCCCCTGCTCTAAGGTCATGGCCCCCTGCGATCTGGACATGGCCCCCTGCTCTAAGGTCATGGCCCCCTGCTCCCAGGTCATGGCCCCCTGCTCTAAGGTCATGGCCCCCTGCGATCTGGACATGGTCCCCTGCTCTAAGGTCATGGCCCCCTGCTCCCAGGTCATGGTCCCCTGCTCTAAGGTCATGGACCCCTGCGATCTGGACATGGCCCCCTGCTCTAAGGTCATGGCCCCCTGCTCCCAGGTCATGGTCCCCTGCTCTAAGGTCATGGACCCCTGCGATCTGGACATGGCCCCCTGCTCCCAGGTCATGGCTTCCAGGCACCCTCACCTTCACATATTATTATTATTATTTAACTCTTTACTTCTAGCTCCATGGAGACACGGAAGATTCCGAGCTGAGAACATGGAGAATTAGAGGGAGAGTAGTGTTTGGGTCTCCATCACCTACAACAATTTAAATAGATTATTAGCCCAAAGATTAGTCCTGTACAGGTGTAGGGAGTTGATGTTCCTTTCCCTACTGATCAGTCGTAGAATGAACATCCCTTCCCTGGTGGTCCGGGGTAGAATGACCTACACTTCCCTGGTGGTCCGGGGTAGAATGACCTACACTTCCCTGGTGGTCTGTTGTGGAATGACCTACACTTCCCTGGTGGTCCGGGGTAGAATGACCTACACTTCCCTGGTGGTCTGTTGTGGAATGACCTACACTTCCCTGGTGGTCCGGGGTAGAATGACCTACACTTCCCTGGTGGTCTGTTGTGGAATAACCTACACTTCCCTGGTGGTCCGGGGTAGAATGACCTACACTTCCCTGGTGGTCCGGGGTAGAATGACCTACACTTCCCTGGTGGTCTGTTGTGGAATGACCTACACTTCCCTGGTGGTCCGGGGTAGAATGACCTACACTTCCCTGGTGGTCCGGGGTAGAATGACCTACACTTCCCTGGTGGTCTGTTGTGGAATGACCTACACTTCCCTGGTGGTCCGGGGTAGAATGACCTACACTTCCCTGGTGGTCCGGGGTAGAATGACCTACACTTCCCTGGTGGTCTGTTGTGGAATGACCTACACTTCCCTGGTGGTCAGGTTTGAACTGAGCTCCTTTTCTATAGTTATCAGTGGTGAATTGAGTTTTCGTGTACTGTTGGTGAGTGCTGGATTAAGATTTTTTTGCCCTGGTGGTTAGTGGTAGATTGAGCTTCCTTCCCTTGGTGGTCAACAGTAGATTTAATTCCCTTTTTAGGATGGTCACTTGTGGAATGAGCTTCTTTTCGTGGATGGATAGTGGCGTATTGGGCTTCTTTTCCATGGTGGTTGGTGGTGAATTGAGTTTATTTGCCCTGGTGGTTAGTGATAGATTGAGATTCTTTTCTATGGTGGTCCATGGCACCTTGAACACATTTTCAAGGTTTGTCACAGGTGGCTTTCTCTTCCATTAAGTGGTGGATTTATTTTTTTTTACAGTTAATCTTTGTTGAATTTAGCTTGGTTTCCCTGGTGTTCAGTGGTGAATTGAACTCTCTTGCCCTGGTTGTCAGTGGGGCATTGAACATCCTTGCATTAGTAGCCAGTGCTGGAATGAGCTACTTTTCGATGTTGGTCAGTGGCAAATGAACTTTCTTGTCCTGGTGGTTAGTGATGGACTGAGCTTCTTCTCCATGGTGGTCAATGATGGACTGAGCTTCTTCTCCATGGTGGTCAATGATGGACTGAGCTTTTTCTCCATGGTGGTCAATGATGGACTGAGCTTCTTCTCCATGGTGGTCAATGATGGACTGAGCTTCTTCTCCATGGTGGTCAATGATGGACTGAGCTTCTTCTCCATGGTGGTCAATGATGGACTGAGCTTCTTCTCCATGGTGGTCAATGATGGACTGAGCTTCTTCTCCATGGTGGTCAATGATGGACTGAGCTTCTTCTCCATGGTGGTCAATGATGGACTGAGCTTCTTTTCCATGGTGGTCAATGATGGACTGAGCTTCTTCTCCATGGTGGTCAATGATGGACTGAGCTTCTTCTCCATGGTGGTCAATGATGGACTGAGCTTCTTCTCCATGGTGGTCAGTGACGGACTGAGCTTCTTCTCAATGGTGGTCAGTGACGGACTGAGCTTTTTCTCCATGGTGGTCAGTGATGGACTGAGCTTCTTCTCCATGGTGGTCAATGATGGACTGAGCTTCTTCTCCATGGTGGTCAATGATGGACTGAGGTTCTTCTCCATGGTGGTCAGTGATGGACTGAGCTTCTTCTCCATGGTGGTCAGCGATGGACTGAGCTTCTTCTCCATGGTGGTCAGTGATGCACTGAGCTTCTTCTCCATGGTGGTCAGTGATGGACTGAGCTTTTTCTCCATGGTGGTCAGTGATGGACTGAGCTTCTTCTCCATGGTGGTCAGTGATGGACTGAGCTTCTTCTCCATGGTGGTCAGTGATGGACTGAGCTTCTTCTCCATGGTGGTCAATGATGGACTGAGCTTCTTCTCCATGGTGGTCAATGATGGACTGAGCTTCTTCTCCATGGTGGTCAATGATGGACTGAGCTTCTTCTCCATGGTGGTCAATGATGGACTGAGCTTCTTCTCCATGGTGGTCAATGATGGACTGAGCTTCTTCTCCATGGTGGTCAATGATGGACTGAGCTTCTTCTCCATGGTGGTCAATGATGGACTGAGCTTCTTCTCCATGGTGGTCAATGATGGACTGAGCTTCTTCTCCATGGTGGTCAATGATGGACTGAGCTTCTTTTCCATGGTGGTCAATGATGGACTGAGCTTCTTTCTCCATGGTGGTCAATGATGGACTGAGCTCCTTCTCCATGGTGGTCAATGATGGACTGAGCTTCTTCTCCATGGTGGTCAATGACGGACTGAGCTTCTTCTCCATGGTGGTCAGTGATGGACCGAGCTTTTTCTCCATGGTGGTCAGTGATGGACTGAGCTTCTTCTCCATGGTGGTCAATGATGGACTGAGCTTCTTCTCCATGGTGGTCAGTGATGGACTGAGGTTCTTCTCCATGGTGGTCAGCGATGGACTGAGCTTCTTCTCCATGGTGGTCAGCGATGGACTGAGCTTCTTCTCCATGGTGGTCAGTGATGCACTGAGCTTCTTCTCCATGGTGGTCAGTGATGGACTGAGCTTTTTCTCCATGGTGGTCAGTGATGGACTGAGCTTCTTCTCCATGGTGGTCAGTGATGGACTGAGCTTCTTCTCCATGGTGGTCAGTGATGGACTGAGCTTCTTCTCCATGGTGGTCAGTGATGGACTGAGCTTCTTCTCCATGGTGGTCAGTGATGGACTGAGCTTCTTCTCCATGGTGGTCAGTGATGGACTGAGCTTCTTCTCCATGGTGGTCAGTGATGGACTGAGCTTCTTCTCCATGGTGGTCAATGATGGACTGAGGTTCTTCTCCATGGTGGTCAATGATGGACTGAGCTTCTTCTCCATGGTGGTCAGTGATGGACTGAGCTTCTTCTCCATGGTGGTCAGTGATGGACTGAGTTTCTTCTCCATGGTGGTCAATGATGGACTGAGCTTCTTCTCCATGGTGGTCAATGATGGACTGAGCTTCTTCTCCATGGTGGTCAGCGATGGACTGAGCGTCTTCTCCATGGTGGTCAGTGATGGACTGAGCTTCTTCTCCATGGTGGTCAGTGATGTATGTGAGGCACCGGCCGGGTCGGTATGCTGCGACCGGTATGTGCCTCCCTGGGTGCGTCCTCCAGTTCCGCAGGACGTACTCCATACCAGGTATTAGACGGGATTCCTCTTCTCAGAGCAGAAGGGGTTAAGAGGAAGCAGGAACACTGGGTGTGGTTCCTTGAGTGTGGGAGTGAAGACAACTTCCTGAGCTTCTGGGAGAGAAGCATCCCTGAGCCAGGCCTGAGACATTGTGGCTGGAAGCTAAGTAGCGGCCCCTGAAGTAAGGGGAATAAGGAATGCTCTTTGTGGACTATTGTGTTTCCTACATTTTGGGGCCAAATAAACCCGTGTGCTGTGACCAGTGGTGCCTGGATCCGGTGTCTTTGCCTCCCTGACGCCGCTACACCTCACATATGGTGGAGAATGCGGGCAATGCCGGCCCGGTGAGGTGTAGCAATCGTTCCTGGTGAAGCCCGCGCTACTGTCGCCCTTTCTTCCGGAACCGCTGGTGAAAGTGACTGTTCAAGAGGCTAATGAGCGGCGGCTAAGTGAGAGGAGCAGCGGTCATTATAGCTACCAGTCTCTTGCGGGGTGCCCGGCAGCGCATGTCTAGGATCCAAGCGGCTAAATTCCAGTACGAGCCCACCGCCAGCATGGAGGAGGTACTCAAACACCTGGTTCAGGCTCAGCAGCAGCAGTTCCAAGCACTGCAGCAGCAGGAACAAAGACACCAGGAACAGATGGCCCTGCTGACCGAGGCAGTTCGTGCCAGACCGTGGGAACCGCCCCAAGGCCCAGGTGATGACGGCAGTGTCCAGAAAAGGGTAAGACAAGCGCTGCAAAAGATGACGCCGGGGGATAATGTGGAGGCCTTCCTGGCCGTGTTTGAGCGGTGGCTGGACGGGAGAGACTGCCGGTCGCCCAGTGGGCCGAGGTGCTGGCGCCCTATTTGACTGGTGATCCCCAAAAGGCCTACATAGACTTGTGTACCGAGGATGCCCTGGACTATGGAGCCCTGAAGGGGGAGATATTGGCCCGTACCGGGGTTAACACTTACGTGAGGGCACAACGGGTGAGCCAATGGGCCTACGAGGAAGGCAAACCTGTGCGCTCTCAGGCCTATGACTTGCTACACCTGGTTAGGAAATGGCTGCAGCCTGAAGACACTGAGCCCGGCCCAGATGGTAGAGCGGGTGGTGGTGGATCGCTTCGTGCGTACGCTGCCCATCCCCATACAACGGTGGGTGGGACACAGTGACCCGGGTACCCTAGACCAGGTGGTGAATGTGGTGGAGCGCCATGTGGCCACACAGGACTTGATCAGGGACACGGGGACACTGCGAACCAACCGCAAGGCCGCGCCCACCACACCAGAAAGCAGGGACCCCCAATCCGGACCCCGGGTGAGCGAGCACCCGGCTCAGGCCAAGAACGGCCCTTCCCCTGCGGCAAAGCGGCGTTCCGGACTGCCGCCGTTCAGCCCCTGGTATAATGGAGGTCAACCCCGATGTAGGAGGTGTCAGGAGGTTGGACATATGATGGCACAGTGTCCCCTCAACGGGGAACCCATGGACTGCGACTACTCATGGAGGCGGTCCATGTTCGCCCACCTCGCCGGAAAAGGGCGCTCGGACCCCAGGGACACTGGGAATGTACTGTGCCGCGTACGGCTTAATGGTCACGAAGTGACGGCTCTCCTGGACTCAGGGAGCAACGTGACCCTCGTGTGTGCCTCCTTGGTCTCCAGGACCAAACCCACCGACCGGAAGGTCAGGGTGATGAGTGTCCATGGGGATCATCGTAGGTATCCGACGAAGTGTGTCACGTTTGCTACCTCAGCCAGGAGGGTTCAACA
>JARQOC010000012.1:99261787-99351005 GCA_033576535.1 Allobates femoralis | reverse complement strand
GGAACTTAAAAGCTCTTCAAAACGTGTCTTGCAACACGCTATAAAATGCACCATGTTTTATTAAGTATTATATATAATAAAATAAAAATAATTACTTGCATTAAATTATTCTTAAAATGGGAGTTTCAAATCATTCATTCAAAAATTTTGTGTATGTAGGAGGGATCAAACTCACCCATTATATTTGATTACTTGATACATGTAGTGTGATTAGCATTAACCCAATCCTGCAATGGTTTACCTCAAGACTTCCAAGTAAGGAGCCAGACAGATTACAGGGATGACGGCTCAGCTAACAGGGAAACAAGCGCTGCGAGCTGCAGTAGTAGGGTATGTGCACATTGGAAGTTTTGTGAGCTGTTTTTTAGCGTTTTCTGCCGGCGTTTTCCGCTGAGTTTTATGTTAATTTATGTTAATCCTAACCACCGGTTGGCTTAACATGCTAGTCAATGGATTTCAGAAAACGCTGTGTACATTAGAACGTTTTTTTTTGTCTCCTTTCCACTTTCTTCACCGGTTTTCCACCGGTTTTCAAAGATAGAGCAAGTGACTTCTTTTGAGCGTTTTTCCAGCGTATCTAGCTTACAAGTGCACAAAAAACAGTCTTAAAAACGCCAAGAAAAACCGCCAGAAAACCGCCGACAAAACGCTGTACAAACGCTATAAAACCGCTAAAAAAACGATGGACACTGCTGAGGTCAGAAAACTCAGTTTCTGAAATTCTACACCGGTTTTCTGACGGTCTGCAATGATGCAGAACCGTCCAATGTGCACATACCTGTAGTCTGCCTGCGGAGAAAAGGCTATAAAGATAAGGAGCGCAAACAACACAGGGAATCCACATAGGAAAGTCAGATCTCACAGGAGACATGACAGGCAAGGGTCAACTATCAACAGGCTGCTAAAAAATCTCTGAAATGAGGATACAATTGCTGGAAATGATTAATTACTATAAAAAGACCGATATTCATGGGGACAATATATAAAGACTGATGCTCATAGGGACAATATGTATCAAATTACCAAGAGGCAGGGGATATATTAGGCCCCATATATATATGTGATCCAGGGATTGGAATAGGATTATATATGTGTTACCTATGAGGGTGCAATTGTCATTCATAAAGTGGAGTGGTTATAGAAGCAGTAATGACAATAGGGGTTAGGAGACACAATAAACTAACAGAGGGAATCACAGAGGGGCAGTTGAAAGAATCCTGACCATTAGAAGGATCATTTAAAAAGATCAGTGATTACATTTAGACCACTCGGATGGAGTGTATTTAATCTGTAAATCCAATAAATTTCCTTTCTGGTTAGTAATACATCACGATTTGGTGAGGTGGTTGGAATATGGTCAATTGGTGTGACATTAAAACATCTTTCTTTATTGTGTTTGACTGCACAATGCCTCAATAAACTATGTGTCATAAGTACCTGTTTAACATTGTACCAATGTGAATTAATCCTACAATGAAGCTGTTGGGAAGTCTTCTCCACATATTTCATTCCACATGCACAAACAATCAAGTAGATCACATATGCTGACTGGCAATTTAGAACAAAGTTGATATTAAAAATCTCATTGTTGTTAGCAGATGCAAAAGTGGACGTTTTGGTAATAATTTTACAACACAGACACTTGGGTGATCCACACTTATAGGATCCCAGGTGCCTTTTATTAAGAGAAGATGTGATAGTGGCCGGGGTTAGATTTCTCAAACTGCTCGGTGCCAGAATGTTTCTCAAAGTAGGAGCCCTCCTATAGGTAATAGTGGGATTATTCGGTAAAACTATACCCAAGAAAGGATCATTCAGTAATATCTGCCAGTGCTTATTTAGTATGGTTTTAATCATGTTATGTTGTTTGGAAAATGTAGTAATGAAATTGGCTGTAAAAGGTTGTAATATTGCATTAGATGATGGTTTTGTGGGATTTAATAAGGATTCTTGTGATCTTTTAGCACTATCTGCAAAGGCCCTGTCAATTAATTTTCTGGGATATTTCTTATCCAAAAATCTCATTTTTAGAATGTGTGATTGGTTCAAAAAATCTGAGTTCAAACTACAGTTTTTCTTGATTCTTTTGAACTGTGTTACCCCTCGGGGGTCTGCCGCAGGGTTCCAGCTCCCTCTGCTGGAGTAGCGCTGCTCTTCTCCTCCCTTTCCGGGGCTACTGCTTGAGCACATGAAACTACATCTCCAAACCTGTTTCTGCTGGAGAGACTGCAGGGAGCATGCTCCTCCCCTCAGCCAATCACCATGCTTCTGTGTCCTGCCAATCAGGACTGCCCTGCTATGGTATAAACTTCCTGTTTCCAGTCAGTTGGGGTCATGGCAACTTCTCCCTAGTGGAGCTGCCATTTCTGGTCTGGTCAGGTCTTCCTCATTTGGCTTGTTACCTGATTTCTGTGTGTTCCTTCCCACAGAATCCTGCCCTGCCGGCTCCTTGCTGACTGCCTCGTTCCTGGCCAAATTCCCGGATCTCTTCCAAGCTGATCGCTGTCTCAAGTCTGGCTCCGGATTCCCCGTGTTCCCGGTTCCCCGTGTCCGATCCTATGCCCGAATGCTGTATTGTTTCCCACGGTGCCTTGGGTCGGTTCAACACCCGTGTCCGCTTCATCGGTCCCTCCGAGGTTGGTACCGGCGGTATCCCTGTTTAGGGGTTAAGCGCTCCGGGGCCTCCTTCGGTGGTGTTCTGGTGCTGTGGCCGTGTGGCCCTCCCCTGGGGTGTGGGTGTGTGTGTTGTTAATAAACCTGTTGATTCTACTTTACTGGTCCGTCTCTCTGTCATCCCGGTATCAGCATCCGCACTACGCGGTCCAGTGGGTCCACGTGTGAGTCCGTCAGTAGGACGTGACAAACTGGTTACCCGGAATATTAGTCATCCATTGTTTCAAATGGCCACTATCATATTCCAGGTAACTATTAGCATCCACCTTTTTGAAAAAGGTTTTAGTAAAAATTTGGGAGTCTTTATGAAACACATTTAAGTCAAGAAAATCGATGGAGGCACAATTGATAACAGAAGAAAACAAAAGACCCCAAATGTTTGTTTGTATGAAACTAAAAAATTGATTCACATCATTGTTCTTGTTATTATAAATATAGAATAAATCATCAATGTATCTCCTGTATATAATGATTAGTGATGAGCGAGCATGATCGCCACTACTCGGTACTCGCACGAGTATTACTGTACTCGGGCTACTCGGCGAGCACCGAGTAATCTCGCAATACTCGTGCTGTGCTCGTGGTCGTCATCTCTGCATGTTGGTGCTCTTTTGAGAGCCAGCCCACGTGCAGGGATTGGCTGGCAGACCACTGCAATGCCACAGCCCTGTTAGTTGTGGCATAGCAGTGATTGGCCGCCCTGCACAGCATGACCGAGCCTTTATAACTCCCGGCGCGCTGTGCTCGGCACACAGCCATCCAGACAGTCAGTGTAGGGAGAGTGTCTGCTGCTGCTTAGGGCCCTTATAGGTAGATCCGGAGCAGGGCTGCAAACTGCTGCTCACCACAACAGTCCTTCTCAGGACTAATCTAGGAGGATATAGGCAGGGTGATACAGATCGAAATCCAAGCTTTTCTGTGACCATTACAGTCACCACACTGTTGTAATTACTACCTTGATACAGGTTAGGGACTAAAATCCTCTCCTGACACCATTACAGTCACCAGACTGGTGAAATTACTACCTTGATACAGGTTAGGGACTAAAATCCTCTCCTGAAACCATTACAGTCACCAGACTGTTGTAATTACTACCTTCATACAGGTAAGGGACTAAAATCCTAATCTCTTGTGATCTGAACAGTCACCAGACTGGTGTACGTACTACCTTGATACAGGTTAGGGACTAAAATCCTAATCTCCTGTGATCTGACCAGTCACCAGACTGGTGTACGTCATACCTTGATACAGGTTAGGGACGAAAATCCTAATCTCCTGTCACCATTACAGTCACCAGACTGGTGAAATACTACTCTTGATACAGGTTAGGGACTAAAATCCTCTCCTGAAACCATTACAGTCACCAGACTGTTGTAATTACTACCTTCATACTGGTTAGGGGCTAAAATCCTAATCTCTTGTGATCTGAACAGTCACCAGACTGGTGTACGTACTACCTTGATACAGGTTAGGGACTAAAATCCTAATCTCCTGTGATCTGACCAGTCACCAGACTGGTGTACGTCATAACTTGATACAGGTTAGGGACTAAAATCCTAATCTCCTGTCACCATTACAGTCAACAGACTGGTGTAATTACTACCTTGATACAGGTTAGGGACTAAAATCCTAATCTCCTGTGACCATTACAGTCACCAGACTGTTGTAATTACTACCTTCATACAGGTTAGGGACTAAAATCCTCTCCTGACACCATTACAGTCACCAGACTGTTGTACTTACTACCTTGATACAGGTTAGGGACTAAAATCCTCTCCTGAAACCATTACAGTCACCAGACTGTTGTAATTACTACCTTCATACAGGTTAGGGACTAAAATCCTAATCTCTTGTGATCTGAACAGTCACCAGACTGGTGTACGTACTACCTTGATACAGGTTAGGGACTAAAATCCTCTCCTGAAACCATTACAGTCACCAGACTGTTGTAATTACTACCTTCATACAGGTTAGGGACTAAAATCCTAATGTCTTGTGATCTGAACAGCCACCAGACTGGTATACGTACTACCTTGATACAGGTTAGGGACTAAAATCCTAATCTCCTGTGACCATTACAGTCACCAGACTGTTGTAATTACTACCTTCATACAGGTTAGGGACTAAAATCCTCTCCTGACACCATTACAGTCACCAGACTGTTGTACTTACTACCTTGATACAGGTTAGGGACTAAAATCCTCTCCTGAAACCATTACAGTCACCAGACTGTTGTAATTACTACCTTCATACAGGTTAGGGACTAAAATCCTAATCTCTTGTGATCTGAACAGTCACCAGACTGGTGTACGTACTACCTTGATACAGGTTAGGGACTAAAATCCTCTCCTGAAACCATTACAGTCACCAGACTGTTGTAATTACTACCTTCATACAGGTTAGGGACTAAAATCCTAATGTCTTGTGATCTGAACAGCCACCAGACTGGTATACGTACTACCTTGATACAGGTTAGGGACTAAAATCCTAATCTCCTGTGATCTGACCAGTCACCAGACTGGTGTACGTCATACCTTGATACAGGTTAGGGCCTAAAATCCTAATTTCCTGTCACCATTACAGTCACCAGACTGGTAAAATTACTACCTTGATACAGGTTAGGGACTAAAATCCTCTCCTGAAACCATTACAGTCACCAGACTGTTGTAATTACTACCTTGATACAGGTTAGGGACTAAAATCCTCTCCTGACACCATTACAGTCACCAGACTGTTGTACTTACTACCTTGATACAGGTTAGGGACTAAAATCCTCTCCTGAAACCATTACAGTCACCAGACTGTTGTAATTACTACCTTGATACAGGTTAGGGACTAAAATCCTAATCTCCTGTGATCTGACCAGTCACCAGACTGGTGTACGTCATACCTTGATACAGGTTAGGGATTAAATTCTAATCTTCTGTCACCATTACAGTCACCAGACTGGTGAAATTACTACCTTGATACAGGTTAGGGACTAAAATCCTAATCTCCTGTGACCAATACAGTCACCACACTGTTGTAATTACTACCTTGATACAGGTTAGGGACTAAAATCCTCTCCTGACACCATTACAGTCACCAGACTGGTGAAATTACTACCTTGATACAGGTTAGGGACTAAAATCCTCTCCTGAAACCATTACAGTCACCAGACTGTTGTAATTACTACCTTCATACAAGTTAGGGACTAAAATCCTAATCTCTTGTGATCTGAACAGTCACCAGACTGGTGTACGTACTACCTTGATACAGGTTAGGGACTAAAATCCTCTCCTGAAACCATTACAGTCACCAGACTGTTGTAATTACTACCTTCATACAGGTTAGGGACTAAAATCCTAATGTCTTGTGATCTGAACAGCCACCAGACTGGTGTACGTACTACCTTGATACAGGTTAGGGACTAAAATCCTAATCTCCTGTGATCTGACCAGTCACCAGACTGGTGTACGTCATACCTTGATACAGGTTAGGGCCTAAAATCCTAATTTCCTGTCACCATTACAGTCACCAGACTGGTAAAATTACTACCTTGATACAGGTTAGGGACTAAAATCCTCTCCTGAAACCATTACAGTCACCAGACTGTTGTAATTACTACCTTGATACAGGGTAGGGACTAAAATCCTCTCCTGACACCATTACAGTCACCAGACTGTTGTACTTACTACCTTGATACAGGTTAGGGACTAAAATCCTCTCCTGAAACCATTACAGTCACCAGACTGTTGTAATTACTACCTTGATACAGGTTAGGGCCGAAAATCCTAATCTCCTGTGATCTGACCAGTCACCAGACTGGTGTACGTCATACCTTGATACAGGTTAGGGCCTAAAATCCTAATCTCCTGTCACCATTACAGTCACCAGACTGGTATAATTACTACCTTGATACAGGTTAGGGACTAAAATCCTAATCTCCTGTGACCATTACAGTCACCAGACTGTTGTAATTACTACCTTGATACAGGTTAGGGACTAAAATCCTAATCTCTTGTGATCTGAACAGTCACCAGACTGGTGTACGTACTACCTTGATACAGGTTAGGGACGAAAATCCTAATCTCCTGTGATCTGACCAGTCACCAGACTGGTGTACGTCATACCTTGATACAGGTTAGGGCCTAAAATCCTAATCTCTTGTCACCATTACAGTCACCGGACTGTTGTAATTACTACCTTGATACAGGTTGGGGACTAAAATCCTAATCTCTTGTGATCTGAACAGTCACCAGACTGGTGTACGTACTACCTTGATACAGGTTAGGGATGAAAATCCTAATCTCCTGTCACCATTACAGTCACCAGACTGGTGTAATTACTACCTTCATACAGGTTAGGGACTAAAATCCTCTCCTGAAACCATTACAGTCACCAGACTGTTGTACTTACTACCTTGATACAGGTTAGGGACTAAAATCCTCTCCTGAAACCATTACAGTCACCAGACTGTTGTAATTACTACCTTCATACAGGTTAGGGACTAAAATCCTAATCTCTTGTGATCTGAACAGTCACCAGACTGGTGTACGTACTACCTTGATACAGGTTAGGGACTAAAATCCTCTCCTGAAACCATTACAGTCACCAGACTGTTGTAATTACTACCTTCATACAGGTTAGGGACTAAAATCCTAATGTCTTGTGATCTGAACAGCCACCTGACTGGTATACGTACTACCTTGATACAGGTTAGGGACTAAAATCCTAATCTCCTGTGATCTGACCAGTCACCAGACTGGTGTACGTCATACCTTGATACAGGTTAGGGCCTAAAATCCTAATTTCCTGTCACCATTACAGTCACCAGACTGGTAAAATTACTACCTTGATACAGGTTAGGGACTAAAATCCTCTCCTGAAACCATTACAGTCACCAGACTGTTGTAATTACTACCTTGATACAGGTTAGGGACTAAAATCCTCTCCTGACACCATTACAGTCACCAGACTGTTGTACTTACTACCTTGATACAGGTTAGGGACTAAAATCCTCTCCTGAAACCATTACAGTCACCAGACTGTTGTAATTACTACCTTGATACAGGTTAGGGACTAAAATCCTAATCTCCTGTGATCTGACCAGTCACCAGACTGGTGTACGTCATACCTTGATACAGGTTAGGGATTAAATTCTAATCTTCTGTCACCATTACAGTCACCAGACTGGTGAAATTACTACCTTGATACAGGTTAGGGACTAAAATCCTAATCTCCTGTGACCATTACAGTCACCACACTGTTGTAATTACTACCTTGATACAGGTTAGGGACTAAAATCCTCTCCTGACACCATTACAGTCACCAGACTGGTGAAATTACTACCTTGATACAGGTTAGGGACTAAAATCCTCTCCTGAAACCATTACAGTCACCAGACTGTTGTAATTACTACCTTCATACAGGTTAGGGACTAAAATCCTAATCTCTTGTGATCTGAACAGTCACCAGACTGGGTGTACGTACTACCTTGATACAGGTTAGGGACTAAAATCCTCTCCTGAAACCATTACAGTCACCAGACTGTTGTAATTACTACCTTGATACAGGTTAGGGACTAAAATCCTAATTCTGTGATCTGAACAGTCACCAGACTGGTGTACGTACTACCTTGATACAGGTTAGGGACTAAAATCCTAATTCCTGTCCTACGTCACCAGACTGGTTATATACCTTGATACAGGTTGGCTAAAATCCATTCCTGACATTACAGTCACCAACTGTAAAATTACTACCTTGATACAGGTTAGGGACTAAAATCCTCTCTCTGAACTTACAGTCACCAGACTGTTGTAATTACTACCTTGATACAGGTTAGGGACTAAAATCCTCTCCTGAAACCATTACAGTCACCAGACTGTTGTAATTACTACCTTGATACAGGTTAGGGACTAAAATCCTACAGTCCTTGATACGATCTGAACAGCACCAGAACTGGTATTAACTGTACTACCTTGATACAGGTTAGGACTAAAATCCTAATCTCCTGTGATCTGACAGTCACCAGACTGGTGTACGTCATACCTTGATACAGGTTAGGGCCTAAAATCCTAATCTTCCTGTCACCATTACAGTCACCAGACTGGTATAATTACTACCTTGATACAGGTTAGGGACTAAAATCCTAATCTCCTGTGACCATTACAGTCACCAGACTGTTGTAATTACTACCTTGATACAGGTTAGGGACTAAAATCCTAATCTCCTGTCACCATTACAGTCACCAGACTGTTGTACTTACTACCTTGATACAGGTTAGGGACTAAAATCCTAAATCTCCTGTGTGATCTGAACCAGTCACCCAGACTGGTGTACGTACTATACCTTGATACAGGTTAGGGCCTAAAATCCTAATCTCCTGTCACCATTACAGTCACCGGACTGTTGTAATTACTACCTTGATACAGGTTGGGGACTAAAATCCTAATCTCTTGTGATCTGAACAGTCACCAGACTGGTGTACGTACTACCTTGATACAGGTTAGGGATGAAAATCCTAATCTCCTGTCACCATTACAGTCACCAGACTGGTGTAATTACTACCTTCATACAGGTTAGGGACTAAAATCCTCTCCTGAAACCATTACAGTCACCAGACTGTTGTACTTACTATCTTGATACAGGTTAGGGCCTAAAATCCTAATCTCCTGTCACCATTACAGTCACCAGACTGTTGTCGCTGTATACAAGCAAAATGCGCAAGGGCGTTGGCAAGGAACAATTAAGTGAACGTGATGGTGGTGCAGGCAGAGGCTGAGGTCGTGTGCAAGCACTAATTTCGCAACAACAAAGGGGCACATCTACTCGCTCACACGTGCTGTCCCAAATTCTTGGGGCCCGCTCCAGTACACCGCCCTTGAACCAACACCTGTGTCAACAGGTTGTTACTTGGATTGCAGATAATGCTTCAAGTCAGATTGGCACCTCCACCAACACCCTGTCTTCCACAAGGTCAAGCGTCAGTAGCCGTGATACTGCACCGCACATTTCCCAACCTGATCCCCCTTCCTACCACCAGGCCGAGTACACGTCCACGGACATTACTGATCCCACACTTGGACACTCGGAAGTCCAGAAGTGTGTATCCATGGGTGAGTGGAGGTACATGGCAAATTCCCATAACAAAATTTTAATTAATTTGTCATTTGTTGGTGGTGTGGTGAAGTCTGGCCCAATCTAACCCTTGTTCATCTTGATCAGAGTCAGCCTGTCAGCATTTTCAGTTGACAGGCGGGTGCGTTTATCAGTAATGATTCCACCTGCGGCACTGAAAACACGCTCGGACAAAACGCTAGCGGCAGGGCAGGCCAGGACTTCCAAGGCGTAGAGAGCCAATTCATGCCACGTGTCCAGCTTGGAGACCCAATAATTGTAAGGCACAGAGGAATCTCGCAGTACAGTTGTTCGATCTGCAAGGTACTCCTTCAGCATCTGGCCAAACTTAGCATTTCTTGTGGCACTACCCCGCACCTTAGGGGCTGTGGTACGTGAGTGGCTGAGAAAACTGTCCCACATCGTAAAGACTGTTCCACTACCTCTGGCGGATTGGACTTCTGCCCCTCTCTGCCGTACGCCGTGGTTGTCCACTGATTCCTGACCTATGCCGCTAGCGTTTTGTGAGCGGAATGATTTGCCTACTTCCGTGACTATGGCCTTCTGGAACGGCTGCATTTTGGCTGACATCTCCTACTCAGGAATGAGAGACATAAAGTTCTCCTTGTAGCGTGGGTCTAAGAGTGTTGCCAACCAGTACTGATTGTCTGCCAAGATGTTCTGAACGCGAGGGTCACGAGCCAGGCAGCTTACCATAAAGTCAGCCATGTGCGCCAGACTCTTAACAGCCATCACTTCAGTATCCAGACCAACACGATGACTGAACATGCTGTCCTCCTCCTCCTCATCTCCCCTGTCCTCTGGCCGGCCACGCTAAATCGAGGGTATGACTGGTGTGCATGTCATATCCTCAATTTGGCCAGAGAGTTGCTCCATGTCTTCATCCTCCTCCTCCTCGTCATAGTCTTCCACTGCACGTTGTGATGAGATGAGGCTGGGCTGTGTGTTTTCACCCACACCCACTACTGTTTCTTGCTCCAAGTCATCGCGCTCGGCCTGCAATGCATCCTCTTTGTTTTTCAGCAGAGACCGTTTTAGAAGGCAGAGTAGTGGTATGGTGACTCTAATAATGGCGTCATCGCCGCTCACCATCTTGGTGGAGTCCTCAAAGTTTTGGAGGACGGTACATAGGTCAGACATCCATCTCCACTCCATAGGTGTTATGTCTGGAGTTTGACCCATTTCCCGACGGCTTAGGTGATGCAGGTAGTCAACAACTGCCCTCTTCTGCTCACATATCCTGACCAACATGTGCAGAGTTGAATTCCAACGCGTGGGGACATCACACACCAGTCTGTGGGCCGGAAGACGCAAACGGCGCTGAAAGCCGGCAAGGCCGGCTGAAGCAGCAGGTGACTTGCGAAAATGTGCAGACAGACGGCGAACTTTTACCAGCAGTTCAGACAGCTCTGGGTATGACTTTATAAACCTCTGAACCACCAGGTTGAGCACATGGCCCACGCATGGAACATGCGTCAGCTGGCCTCGCCTCAAAGCTGCCACCAGGTTCCGGCCATTGTCACACACGACCTTTCCTGGCTTTAGGTTCAGAGGTGTGATCTGCCTGCTGTTTCAGAGCTGTCCACACCTCTTCTGCATTGTGGGGTTTGTCACCTATGCAGACTAGCTTCAGCACACCCTGTTGCCGCTTCGCAGAGAAGGTGCTGCAGTGCTTCCAGCTTGGGACTGGTGTGGAGGGTACAGTGGATGAGGATGCGCAGGAGGAGGAGGAGGAGGCTGAAGAGCATGACATTCCGGAGCTGTAGAGTGTCGGTGAAACCGTGACAGAGGTAGGGCCTGCTATCCTTGGTGTGGGAAGGACTGTGTTCCGTCCCTCGCTTAGACTGGGTCCCAGCCTCCACAATATTAACCCAGTGTTTTGTCAAGGAGATGTAGCGGCCTTGCCCACAAGCACTTGTCCACGTGTCTGTGGTTAGGTGGACTTTGGCTGAAACAGCGTTGTTCAGGGCAAGTGTGATGCTGTTGGACACGTGGTTATGCAATGCGGGGACGGCACATCTGGAGAAATAGTGGCGGCTGGGGACCGAGTAACGTGGGACAGCAGCCGCCATCAGGTCGCGGAATGCTTCCGTCTCCACCAGCCGTAAAGGCAACATTTCTAGCGCTAAGAGTCGCGAAATGTGAGAATTCAGGACTGTGGCATGTGGGGCGTTGGCAGCGTATTTGCGCCTGTGTTCAAAGGTTTGCTGAATGGATAATTGAACGCTGCGCTGGGACAAGGACGTGCTTGATGGTGGTGTTATTTGTGCGTGGGCAACTTCAGGTGCAGGGCCGGAGGCTTGTTCGCGGCCAGCATGTACAGGGGATTGGCTCGCACGCACAACACGCGAATACGTAGCAGTGACATCAGCAAGCACCGCTCCTCGACTCTGTTGTACTTCCCACAAAGTCGGTGTAAGGTTTTCAGTCTTTTTTGCTATATCTGTTGTTATGTTTGCATTTAGTGTATTTTGTCGGCCATCTTGTTTCCTGTCCTGTGCATTGACTTTTGCCCTCAAACAATATGGAGTCCTCAGCTTTGATGTCCCTGCCCTGTTTCTTGCCAATTGCCCTTTTAATCAGTTTCAGATGATTTACCTGTGCTCCTGAATCAGGTCTGCAATTTGTCTGTGACTTGCTCTCTGAAGCCTGGATTGACTCTGCCTGGAATCATTTATGGACACAGAATCCTCCTGTTTGCCAGCAACATCTGACAGGGAAGTAATAGACTCTGAATGCTTTCCTTGAGACTTGTACTATGCTTTAATGCTCTGATGTCCTTGGTTATTTGCCTTGCACTCTGCAACTTACATTTACGTTATCCTGTTGATGCACTAACTTGTATGAAGCAATACAAGAGCTGCTTAAGAAGCGTATGTCTCATGTGTCTCATTATACCCATGCATTAAACTCTATATAGACTGTATCGTATATGACAGTCGGGTGCTTGGCTGACATGTGCCTGATCATGCTGGTGGTGGTCAGGCTGCTAGTTTTCATACCCCTCTTGATGCTGGCATGGCAGGTATTGCAAATGGCCTTTTTAGAGTCATCTGGAGCCAACTTAAAATACTGCCAGACTCGGGAAGACCTAACATTTGCACAGGCACCTTGTGTCGTGTTGTTGTTCCGGGGAACGGTTCCCTGCCTTCTGCCTGCGGACCCGACCCTGCTTCATACTGCCTGTTGGGATGCTACGCCTCCCTCCCCCTGTGCACTGCTGTCCTTGCTCTGCATATCCTCCTGCCAGGTTGGGTCAGCTACTGGATCATCCACCACGTCGTCTTCCTCTTCCTTGGCTAATCGCTGGACTGCTCCTCCTTCTCCTCATGTCCCACCATGATGACCGTTACAATACTTAGGCTGTTGTTTCAGGTATACCCCCAGTGGTAAATTTTTACGCCCATTCTTTTTGAATGGGCATTACAACGACAGGATACCCGCTCCTTTTCAATGGGAAAAATGTTTTGAGGCCCTCCTGCACGTCTCTATCCAGGGACAATGTGGAGCCTCCCAATTTTTGGCTGCCCTGCCAAAGGGCTATACTACAATACACCCACTTGAGGGTTACAGGCCCTACTACATGTCTGTATGCATGGGTCATTGTTGAACCTTCCAATTTTTGGCTGCCCTGGCCAAAGGGCTATACTACAATACACCCACTTGAGGGTTACAGGCCCTACTACATGTCTGAATGCATGGGTCATTGTTGAACCTCTCAATTTTTGGCTACCCTGGCCAAAGGGCAATACTACAATACACCCACTTGAGGGTTACAGGCCCTACTGTATTTCTGTATGCATGGGTCATTGTTGAACCTCCCAATTTTTGGCTGCCCTGACCAAAGGGCTATACTACAATATACCCACTTGAGGGTTACAGGCCCTACTACATGTCTGTATGCATGGGTCATTGTTGAACCTCCCAATTTTTGGCTGCCCTGACCAAAGGGCTATACTACAATACACCCACTTGAGGGTTACAGGCCCTACTACATGTCTGTATGCATGGGTCATTGTTGAACCTTCCAATTTTTGGCTGCCCTGGCCAAAGGGCTATACTACAATACACCCACTAGAGGGTTACAGGCCCTACTACATGTCTGAATGCATGGGTTATTGTTGAACCTCCCAATTTTTGTCTGCCCTGGCCAAAGGGCTATACTACAATACACCCACTTGAGGGTTACAGGCCCTACTACATGTCTGTATGCATGGGTTATTGTTGAACCTTCCAATTTTTGGCTGCCCTGGCCAAAGGGCTATACTACAATACACCCAGTTCTTGTTTACAGGCCCTCCTGCACGTCTCTATCCAGGGACAATGAGGAGCCTCCCAATTTTTGGCTGCCCTGGCCAAAGGCCTATACTACAATACACCCACTTGAGGGTTACAGGCCCTACTACATGTCTGTATGCATGGGTCATTGTTGAACTTTCCAATTTTTGGCTGCCCTGGCCAAAGGGCTATACTACAATACACCCACTTGAGGGTTACAGGCCCTCCTGCATGTCTGTATGCATGGGTCATTGTTGAACCTCCCAATTTTTGGCTGCCCTGGCCAAAGGGCTATACTACAATACACCCAGTTCTTGTTTACTGTCCCTCCTGCATGTCTGTATCCAGGGGCATTGGTGAACCTCCCAATTTTGGACTGCCCTGGCAAAAGAAGATACTACAATAGACCCAGTTCCTCAAAATGGGCACATTATTTCTAGACAGGGCTTCATGTACGTCTCTTCTCAGGGACATCGGAGTGCCGCACAATGTTTTCACGTAAAATCTTTCATGTAATCACAAAAAGTAACATACACCAGCTGTATCTCACTATTGGGTATGTGCCCTTAACATTTCCACCCTAAATATTCATTTTGGTGTCATTTTGGAAGGTTTTCTGGAGACTCCGTAAAATTGGCGTGAAACTCGGACAACATTGTTCACAGCTGTGACTTTTGAGTGAGAAATGCTTCCAGGGGTCTTCCCCATGGTGTTGCCATGTCATTTTAGCACTGTCCTGATACTTTTGTGACATTTTTAGGGTTTCTACATGCTGCCGGCAGTCATTTCATAAAAATACTCGGGTCTCCCATAGGATAACATTGGGCTCGTTACTCGGGCCGAGTACACGAGTATCTCGGGATGCTCGGCCCGAGCTTCGAGCACCCGAGCATTTTAGTACTCGCTCATCACTAATAATGATGTTGTCCGAATAAGTGGAATTATAAATATAGATGGAAAGTGGCCATAAACAGATTTGCGTAAGTAGGTGCCACTTTCGAGCCCATCGCAGTCCCGAGGATTTGATGGTAAAGAGTTCCCTGGAAAGTAAAATAATTGTTTTTCAATATAATAGCCATACTATCACGAATAAATTGCTTTTGTGCATGGGGCATGTCAGATCTACAATCAAGAAAGGAATTGAAACAGAGTAAGCCCAGATCATGGTCTATATTAGAATAAAGTGCTGAAACATCAATAGTCATGAAACAAAATGAATCCTCCCATCTGACACACTGTAACAATTGTATCAAGTGAGAGGAGTCTCTTAAAAAACTCTGTAGCTTAGTAACCACCGGGTACATTAGTTTATCAATATATGAAGCCAAATTGGATGTCAGGCAACCGATGCCTGAAATGATAGGGCGGCCAGGTGGGTGCATCAAATCCTTATGGATTTTGGGCAGATGGTAGTAAAAGGCTAATGGTGGATTTCTCATTTTTAGAAATGCAGATTATTGTTTGTTCAAAACTTTTTTCAGTACCCCTGTGGCAATAAGTTTGTTATATTCAATGATCGCCTGATGGTATATTTCCATTTTTACTGGTTTATATGTGTTAATGTCAGATAGAATCCTATCTGCCTCCTTCAGATAGTCACTGCGATTTGCAGAACCACCCCTCCCCCCTTGTCAGCTGATCTGATAACAAGTTCAGTGTTGTCTCTGAGGCTTTTAATAGCCTTAATTTCTGCCTCATTAAGATTCTTTATATGGTTGAAGGATTTGCGATCTATAGTCCTGAAATCCTTCAAGACCATATCAGAGAAAGTTTTCAAGTGATGACCCTGGCTATTTATTGGGTAGAAAGTTGTAGGATTTTTTAGTCCTGAATGTATAGTTGATCCTACTGGGTTATCATTTTGTGTAACCTCATTGTTAGACATTTTGAAGTGCCTCATAAGAGTAAGTTTTTTTATATACTTTTGGAGATCTATATACAGATCCAGATCCTTGTAATCAAAGTTGGGACAAAAAGAAAGTCCTTTCCTGAGTAAGGCTACGTTCACACATTTGCGTATTTTGCTGCGCTTTTTTGCGCGCGCTTTTTGCCGCGTTTTTCGGCCGCGGCAAAAAAGCGCAACAAAATACTCCGGGGCTTTCACACACTGCGCTTTCTTTCCCCCAGAAAGCGCAGTGATGTCACAGAGGGGAGGAAGAATCCTGCTTCCTCCTCCCCTCTGTGACAGCCCCATTAGATTTCACAGTGTATTAATATACACTGTGAAATCTAAATTAAACAGAGGCAAATGTAAGGAAAATAAAAAAGAATGAATACTTCACCTGTCTGGTGCCTTTTCCCGCTGTCCGGTGCCTTCTGCCGCTCTCCGGTTCCAAGTGAGAGGTGTACTGAGAAGACCTGTGGTGACGTCAGAGGGGGGGCGTTCCCGGGGCGTTCCCAGCGCTGGTTGGCTGTTCGCGGTCATGTGATATGTATCACATGACCGCGAGTGCCCGGGAACGCCCCGCCTCTGACGTCACCACAGGTCTTGTCAGAAGAGATCTCACTTAGAACCGGAGACCGGATAGCGGCAGAAGGCACCAGACAGCGGGAGAAGGCGTCGGAAGGTGAGTGTTCATTCTTTTTTATTTTTCATTAACTTGCTTTTGTTTAATTTAGATTTCACAGTGTATATTAATACACTGTGAAATCTAATGGGCGGCCACAGCTGTCACAGAGGGGAGGAGGAAGCAGGATTCTTCCTCACCTCTGGGAGAATACGCAGGAGCAGCTGCGTAAACAATTGACATATCAATTGTTTACGGAGCTGCGCTTTCTCCCGGAAAACGCACTGCGTATTTTTACGCAATGTCTGCACTGCAAAGTGAATTTCCCATTCACTTTGCAGGCAGACAAAAGGCACATTGCGTATTTTGAAAAGCGCGCGTAAAAAAACGCAGCAAAATACGCAATGTGAGAACGTAGCCTTAATGTGTTTCTGCGTCATTTAATATATATGAGGAGAGATTAAAGATATTATTAACAGAATGTGTGTTTTTAAACCTATTTATTCTCTCTTGTTTCTTTTTACCCCCTCTGGTACCTCTGTGATATTTTTTCGTTTTTTTGAGTGGTTAGAAAAAAATTGTATTATTGTGTTCTGTTGACTGTTGGCTTTGGGTAAAAAAGTCACCAAAGCGTCAGTGCTGTTAGTATTGTCAATCGTGATTTTTGATGCTGCAGAGTCTGATACAGAGTTCACTGCATGATTTGTAGTCTCTATGAAATTAATCATGTCAGGTATCTCATTTGGGGCAATCGTTTTTGCTAAAAAAAACTGTTTAGTAGAAGCTAAGATATAGCTTTATAAAGTTTAAAAAATCCTGCCGACTGGGCGTTACCTAGCTTCTCCTGCTGCCGAGTGCATCTGCCCGTTAGCCTCCTCTCCCCCCTCCCTTCAGTAAAGCCCTGCCCTTTCTGCATCGTCACAGGCTGCTGCACGGAGTCTCATGGCCGTGCACACGTCATCAGCTACAGCCAGGGTCACGAGCACACGCTCTGTGACTTCCTGGCTGTGCAGCTGTAACTCACTCTGCCGGGTGATCACGTTACATTCCAGGCTCAGCTGTGGATGAGAGCAGGAGGCTGCAGCGATTGTACCGAATGTAAGTATCCACTTCACGCTAGTATTGTATCAGCAGCACTGTCACCTATGCGTATTTTAACAGCAGCAGCACAGTCACATGTCTGTATTCTACTGCTACCCACATAGCTGCCTTGAAATACTATGCTACCCACTGAGCTGGCTTTATACTCTGCTACCCACAGAGAAGCCTGCATACATTTGGCTACACAAGCAGCCGGCAGTATACAGCCGTACCCACGGAGCCACCTGTATACTCTGCTATCCACAGAGCAGCATGTATATTCTATGCCACCTACTGAGCCATATGTAAAATCTCCTATCCACAGAGCTGCATGTGTATACTCTGCTTCCAACTTAGCCACCTGTATACCCTGCTAACAACGGAGGCACCTGTATACTGTGCTACACACTGATCTTCCTGTATATACTCTGCTTCCCACTGAGCCACCTGTATACCCTGCTAAACACGGAGCCCCCTCTATAGTCTGCTACCCACTTAGCCACCTGTATTTATTGTATATACCTGTATTGTATATATAAATGTATTTGTATATGTAAGGCTGATTTAGAGTATAGGCTCATATTGTTTATGCCTATGGCCAGTGATGCTACATGAGCTAATACTGGGACACTCCAAACATTCCTTTTGCAGGTCTATGGGAAGGGAGTCTTTACACATATATTTGTCATATGCAAGGATTAGTCTTTCTAAAGGTTTGAAACCTTGCTGAGAATCGCTGCAGCCTCCTGCTCTCATCCACAGCTGAGCCTGGAATGTAACGTGATCACCCGGCAGAGTGAGTCACAGCTGCACAGCCAGGAAGTCACAGAGCGTGTGCTTGTGATCCTGGCTGTAGCTGATGACGTGTCAACGGCCATGAGACTCCGTGCAGCAGCCTGTGACGAGGCTGAAAGGGCAGGGCTTTACTGAGGGGAGGGGGGAGAGGAGGCTGACGGGCAGATGCACTCGGCAGCAGGAGAAGCTAGGTAACGCCCAGTCGGCAGGATTTTTTAAACTTTATAAAGCTACTAGCTGTAGTACCCGGCTACGCCCGGGTTAATAAATAACTGCTGTTAGCTATAACAAAATAGAATTTGAATATGTCATATTAATGACCTGTAGGAAGATAGAAGCTGAGCTGTGATTGGTTGTTATAGGCAGCCTGATAAATCTCCAGCCAACAGTAAACCTTCCCCCTGGCTGGGGAGTATATGTTACCTCACACATACACATAATAGACAGCTCATGTGACTGACATCTGCCTTAATTCCCTATATGGCACATGTGTTGCACATTGGCTGTTTTTAATCAGATGTTTATATTTGGAAAATAAAGATGGCAGACGTATGAGGCGAGTTGTGTGAGGTGATTTGTGCACATCTGTGTCTGTCTGTGTGGTGTGTGTGTCCCTGGGGTGTGTATGTGTGTGTCCCTGTGGGATGGGGTCTGTGTGGTATGTGTCTCTATTGTGTGTGTCTCTTTGTGGTGTGTGTGTGTGTGTCCCTGTGGGGTGAGTGCATGTGCCCCTATAGGGTGTGTATGTGTGTGTCCCTGTGGGGGGGTCTGTGTGGTGTGTGTCTATGTTGTGTGTGTCTCTTTGTGGTGTGTGTGTGTGTCCCTGTGGGGTGAGTGCATGTGTCCCTATAGGGTGTGTATGTGTGTGTCCCTGTGGGGGGGTCTGTGTGGTGTGTGTGTGTCCCTTTGTGGTGTGTGTGTCCCTGTGGGGTGAGTGCATGTGTCCCTATAGGGTGTGTATGTGTGTGTGTCCCTGTGGGGGGGTCTGTGTGATGTGTGTGTGTCTCTTCGTGGTGTGTGTGTCCCTGTGGGGTGAGTGCATGTGTCCCTATAGGGTGGCTATGTGTGTGTGTGTCTGTGGGGGGGTCTGTGTGGTGAGTGTCTGTGTTATGTGTGTCTCTTTATGGTGTGTGTGTCCCTGTGGGGTGAGTGCATGTGTCGCTATAGAGTGTGTGTGTGTCCCCTTGGGGGTGTGTGTGTGTCTCTGTGTTGTGTGTGTCTCTTTGTGGTGTGTGTTTGTTCGGGTGCGTGGTGAGTATCCAATGTTGGTGCTGCACTTTAGCGACTATACACTTGCTGTTACTCTTTGTGTGCGTGTGGTGTATATACATGTCCCTGTGTGTGGTGAATATCTCATGTTGGGGCCCCACCTTAGTGACTATATGCTGGTATATGCTGTTAGTCTTTGGCGCTATCATTAAGCCCCTCTCATTCACAACTGTCAACTGGTAATGGTCACTTTTTCCCCATTATGTCGATAGGGGCAAAATTGTTTGGTGAATTGGAATGCGCGGGGTTAAAATTTTGCCTCACAACATAGCCTATGACGCTCCCGGGGTCCAGACGTGTGACTGTGCAAAATTTTGTCTCTATAGCTGACAGCTGTCGATTTTCCTCCCACACGTTTCCTTTCCCTTTTTTCCCATTATGTAGATAGGGGCAAAAGTGTTTGGTGAACTGGAACGCGCAGGGTTAAAATTTCGCCTCACAACATAGCCTATGACGCTCCCGAGGTCGAGACGTGTGACTCTGCAAAATTTTGTGACTGTAGCTTCGACGGTGTAGATGCCAATTCCGGATATACACACATACACACACACATACATACACATTCAGCTTTATATATTAGATAGCTGTAGTACCCGGCTACGCCCGGGTTAATAAATAACTACTGTTAGCTATAACAAAATAGAATTTGAATATGTCATATTAATGACCTGTAGGAAAATAGAAGCTGAGCTGTGATTGATTGCTATAGGCAGCCTAATAAATCTCCAGCCAACAGTAATCCCTCTCCCTGGCCGGGCAGTATATGTTACCTAACACATACACATAATAGACAGCTCATGTGACTGACATCTGCCTTAATTCCCTATATGGCACATGTGTTGCACATTGGCTGTTTTTAATCAGATGTTTATGTTTGGAAAATAAAGATAGCAGACGTATGAGGCGAGTTGTGTGCGGTGATTTGTGCACATCTGTGTCTGTCTGTGTGGTGTGTGTGTCCCTGGGGTGTAGATGTGTGTGTCCCTGTGGGGGGGCTGTGTGGTGTGTGTCTCTGTTGTATGTGTCTCTTTGTGGTGTGTGTGTCCCTGTGGGGTGTGTGCATGTGCCCCTATAGGGTGTGTATGTGTGTGTCCCTGTGTGGGGGGGTCTGTGGGTGTGTGTCTCTGTTGTGTGTGTCTCTTTGTGGTGTGTGTGTGTCCCTATGGGGTGAGTGCATGTGTCCCTATAGGGAGTGTATGTGTGTGTGTCCCTGTGGGGGGGGTCTGTGTGGTTTGTGTGTGTATCTGTGTTGTGTGTGTCTCTTTGTGGTGTGTGTTGTGGCGCCCCTGCGGGTATTAGCCACAGTATAAGATCATAATAGTTGCACTCACTTAGAAAGCCAAGCCACTGCACTACCACCTTTGGCCAGTAGGGGGAGCTCCAGAGACACCAGAGACTTCCCTAGAGATAAAACACTGGTTTGAGGTAAATTTTCAGACAGTTGGAGCCACGAGCTCAGAGTGACAGGAGCTGCATTGAGTTCCTGAGGACTGGCTGACAATTTCCAGGGCCAAGCCATCGGTCTGAGGAGGAGAAAACTGATAAGAGAAACACTTTCAGAATCGGGTAGCATCATTATCTACCCTAGATAAAAAGCGCAGATACGGATACCGGATCCGTGGCTGCATTAGTTATATACAATACAGCAACCGGAAAAACGTGAGGTAACAACAAGCTTCACAGGGCCAGACACAGCAACATACTAAGAGTTCAGCAGTACTCCCGGAGGGGGTAAGCAGAGAGAGACAAAGGACTCAAGTTGCCTGTTGAGTGGGACCCAGAGAGGACAGATTTGGGCCGGCAGCGAGTTCACACACGGCAGCAGGGCCACATAGACAGCGCAAGCAGGAGGTAAAGGACCTGGTGGGGCCTGAGCAACTGAACCCCTATTGCAGACTCCGGAGACGGGACTTGTTGTATTATAGTTTGGTTGAAAGTAAACCAGTTAAACCTCATCTGTGCCTCAGCCTCTGATTTAACAGCTACCATCTATCCAGGATTGGGACCATCACCGCTGAGAGAATTTGCTGTGAATCAAGTAAGTGTCTGTGTCCTTAACATCTCCTCACCATACTTCCATCTTCATCCATCATTAACTTTAACATCACCTGTCCAGGGGACCCTACAGCCCTACCCGGAAAAGGGCTATACCATCTCAGCTGCCTCTCACCATCATCCCCTGGCCAGTACAAGGCAGCGGTGGCCATATATAGCCACATTATTCTGGGTGGCGTCACGACAATAACATCTACAAACTTTATAAATTATATAAACTTCTAAATCCCCTGTAAATACCCCCTTTTAGGAGTGTGCCAGCCTGGGGCCACGGCCTGGGTCCAGCCACCAGTGACTTCCCCAAGGAAAGGGACCCTGCGCCGGGTTATCCCGGTCCCCTAAGCTGGGCGGCACACCTCTTTTTGGCGTCACGAACAGGATTTACCGTGCCTGGTTAAATCGGGTACTGTGTGCCGTGATTAATGCCGAAAATTGTGAGAAAATCCGAGAAAAATTGACTTTTTTATCAAAAAGTGATTTTCCCAATGGAAACCATTTAAATAGACTTTTCCCCATTGACTAACATTGAAACAAAATGGCCGCCAGCCTCTGAGGTAAAATTGCATCATCACTAATTACCTCATAACTGCCACAGCACGAGACTGCTATTTGAACTGTGTCATAGCCCTGAGCTCTGATCTGACTGAAAAATTTCAGATTCCGCCATTACTGAGCTCACGGCGAGCAGAAGCAGCAGGGGCGTGTCTTTGTGGGCGGCACCAAGCTGAGAGCTCTGACGTCGGCAAAAGGGGAAAACCAATCCTGCTGCACAGCGGAACGATTATACTCCATCCTGACGGAAGCAGAGGACCGGAAGGGTCCGGATTAACTAAGGGGGCGCAACATGTCGCAGCATGGAGACGCCGAAACACTCGGCGACACAAATGCAGCTGAAGCACAAAACAGAGCGCTCGGCAGCACAGCGGCGCAAGGTGCAGCGCCCATTATGCCGATGTTGATGCCATATACCCCAGGTGCTCCATGGCTTCCAGTGTATGAAGGTAAGCCTAATAGTTTTGATGATTTTAAAGAAAAACTGCTGGCCTATTTAAACATGTTTCCAATGGCAGAAGCTCAGCGTGTCGGTTTGCTGATGGCACAGTTAAGTGGTAATGCCAAGCGAGAAGTCACAGCATGGTCCGCTGATCTAAAAGACACTGCTGAGCATATTCTAGCTGGATTAAAGGCAGTATTTGAAACTACTGCTGGTAGCAAAGCAAAGACCAAATTCTTCAATTGCAAACAAAAGGCCAATGAGAGTGTGAGAGACTTTGCCCTGAATCTACAGGAGGCCCTTAAAGCGCTTACACTGGCTGAACCAATGTTTAACACTGGCGCTGATAAATTGCTAAAAGATCAATTCATTGAGGGACTATTAACCCTTCTTATCGAGGGCATGCGAGTATGCTGACTTTCAAGGACCCTGAGGTGACATTTGCCCAGTTAAAGGAGAGCGCTATTCGTCTCCAGCAGGCAGAGGCACTTTGGGATCAGGATCCTGAGCAATCCATTACAGAAACCCCTCAACAACAGAGAGTGCCAGTGACATCAGTTAAGCCCCTGGAGGCCAGTGTTAATGATGCTTTCCAGCAAAAGCTTGACTCTCTAACAGACATTGTCACCTCAATGGCTAAAACCATGCAGGAAATGAGAGAATCACAGACTACACCCAAGATGGAGTTGGCGAACCGCAGAGAGGATATTCCCTGGATGAGACCCCAGAGATACCCAGCGTGGAGAGGACGACCCAACGACCGTTACCAGCCGGATGGACAGCCTATTTGCCGCCGTTGCCGGAAGCCAGGCCACATCGCCCGCAATTGTGATTTAAACAAGGATCCCCTGGGAATGCGGGCCGCTTCGCAGGAGTGAACTTTCAAGGCCCAACATCCTGGCACGACAAGTACGTCGGAGGACGTCCCATTATCCCCATCGTGCTGGACGGTATTCCCCTCAATGCCTTGTTGGACACTGGTTCCCAGATTTCATCTATACCACATATCCTTTATAAGAGGTACTGGGCAGATTCAGACATTGATAAAAGACCATCTAATGTTGAGCTAAGTATATATGCTAGTAATGGAAAATTGGTACCGCAAGTAGGATTTAGAGAGATGACCATTAAGATTGGTAGAGCAGAATTAAAAAATCAGGGTATCATAATTGTTGATGTTAACAGACGGGAACCTTTTGTATTGGTAGGTATGAATGTTTTAGAAAATTGTTTTTCCGAGGTTATTACTATTTTACAGCAATTTGCGGAAACTGCCCAATCCTGCCAGCAGAGAATTCTCCGGAGAGAGATAAAAGCATTGGTGCTGAAGCAACAAGTAGAGGTTGCAGGTGGAGAAATCGGCAGTGTGAGGGTAAGTGACCCAACTCCTATAGTAATACCTCCAAAAACTGAAATGCTGGTATGGTGTAGAGCAGCCATTGGTATTAAAGGACGAGATTACCAAGCCTTGGTAGAGCCTGTGTACACTGATAGTAGACCCACAATATTAACGGCTAGAGGAATAGTCGAGGTACACAGCGGAAGAGTACCCATACGTCTTTTGAATTGTGGAGAGGAAGAGGTCACTTTACCAAGGTACGCTACAATGGCCAAGCTATACACTGTTGACAACAATGCCATCATAGCCATTGGGCCCTTGAATCCGTCATGTCAGGCGGACGACAATGGTTCAAGTGGAGAATTAGAAGATTGGTGTCAGCAGCTGCATATAGGTACAGATTCAACACCTACCCACCAAAAACAAGGGGTGTACCGACTAGTAGAAGAATATGAACGGGTCTTCAGTAAACACCCATTAGACTTCGGACAGATTAAAGGGGTAGAACATACAATTCCTACCGGTAACCACCCACCAATAAAAGAGAGATATAGACCCATACCGCCCGCTCATTATCAATGTGCTAAAGACATGCTGAGAGAGATGAAACAGGCCGGGGTAATTAGAGACAGTTGTAGCCCCTGGGCAGCCCCTCTGGTAATAGTTAAAAAGAAAGACGGAACCATGAGAATGTGCGTAGACTACCGGCAGATTAATCACATTACCCATAAAGACGCCTACCCCTTACCTAGAATTGAAGAGTCATTAGCCGCTTTAAGATCTGCTAACTATTTTTCCACCTTAGACTTAACAAGTGGGTATTGGCAAGTCCCTGTGGCTGAGGAAGATAAAGAGAAGACAGCGTTTACCACCCCGATGGGTCTCTGTGAATTTAATTGTATGCCGTTCGGACTCTGCAACGCACCCGGTACCTTTCAGCGATTGATGGAATGCTGTCTCGGACACAAGAACTTTGAAACCGTCCTTCTGTACCTAGATGATGTAATAGTCTACTCAAAGACTTACGAACAACATCTACAAGATCTGGCAGAAGTGTTCGAAGCCTTATCCCGGTATGGTATGAAGATCAAGCCATCAAAATGTCACCTTCTAAAGCCAAAGGTACAATACCTGGGACACGTTGTAAGTTCAGAAGGAGTAGCACCGGATCCCGAGAAAGTAACCGCAATAAGGGATTGGCCAAAACCTACCAGCGTGAAACAGGTGAGGCAATTCCTGGGACTGGTGGGTTACTATCGTAGATTCATCCAAGGGTTCACCAAGCTAGCAGCACCTCTACAAGACATCCTGGTAGGGCAGTCGAAGAAGCCTTCAAACCGCAATCCTCCTTTCCAGTGGAGTGATGAGAGGGAAGATTCCTTTGAAAAGTTGAAGAAGGCATTGACCGGAGAAGAAGTTCTGGCATACCCGATTACCATCAACCTTTCATCCTTTACACAGATGCCAGTAATGTGGGACTGGGAGCAGTACTATCTCAGAAGCAAGGAGGCAAGGAGAAAGTCATCGCCTTTGCAAGTAGAAAGCTCCGGCCTACTGAAAGAAATCCTGAAAATTACAGCTCCTTCAAGTTAGAACTACTGGCAGTAGTCTGGGCTGTGACTGAGCGTTTCAAACACTACTTGGCAGCTGCAGAATTCACCGTCTATACTGATAACAACCCATTGACCCACCTGGATACAGCCAAGCTAGGTGCGCTGGAACAGCGATGGATAGCCCGGCTGTCTAATTACAACTTCGTGATCAAGTATAGAGCAGGCCGAAAGAATGGAAATGCAGACGCCTTATCCCGGATGCCGCACTTGAGAGACGTGGAAGAAGAACCGGTAGAACTTGAAGAAATTGAACTACCCGCCTTCCATCGTCCCAAGGTAGGACAGTATCAATCCAGTGCCTACCAGAAACATCAAGAGGTGAATCTCAACCCATTAGCACACCACAGATGGGCTGACACTCAAGACAGCAATCCAGCTGTGAAGTTGGTGAAAGAACTGCTGACTGAGCAAAGTGCGTATCCCAATGAAAATGCACCGAAAGAGACACATCAACTGTGGAAAGAGAGAGGCAAAATGTTCCTGTACCAAGGAAAGCTGTGCAGAAGATATACCAATCCAAAGACGCATGAGCTAGTATGGCAGATCATTGTGCCTAAACAAGATGTAAAAATGGTCCTAGAAGCTTATCACAATGGTGCTGGTCACTTCGGGTGGAAAAAGCTAGAAGTACTTTTAAGAGAAAGATTCTACTGGGTTGGAATGAGAAGATCAATTGAAGAATGGTGCAGAAACTGTGGTCCGTGCAACCTCAGAAGAAAAGATCTAAAAAACCAAAGAGCACCACTCCAGCCTATAGTTACCAAGCAACCACTTGAGCTCGTAGCAATAGACCACGTGAAATTGACACCAAGCCGGTCCGGCTATGTCTATGCTTTAACCATAGTGGACCATTACTCACGTTTCTTGGTAGTAGTGCCCGTGAAAGATCTCACTGCAAAGACAGCAGCTAAGGCGTTCCAGACATACTTTTGCAGACCCCATGGATATCCGGAACAAATACTCGCAGACCAAGGCACAGCATTTGAATCAGAGATCTTCAGAGAATTTTGCAATATGTATGGCTGCAAGAAGATCCGTACAACAGCCTATCATCCGCAAACAAATGGCTTATGCGAAAAAATGAACCATATTGTAATCGATCTCTTAAAGACTTTACCAGAGACAGAGAGAAACCTATGGCCAGAGAAATTGCCTGACTTGGTAGACCTCTATAACAATGTCCCGGTAAGCTCCACAAACTGTACCCCAGCTTACCTTATGCGTGCAAGACCTGGCAAGCTACCAATAGATCTAGAAATGGGCATCGTAAAACCTGACGCAGAAGTGCAGGATTCCAACTGGGACTCCCTACGCCAACAACAATATCGCCAAGTGCAAGAATGCGTAGAAAGGAATCTCCAGAAAACTAGAGAAAGACAAGAGCAATACTTCAACCAGAATGCTCTAGCAACCCCATTAAAACCTGGTGATCAAGTGCTCAAGAGAAACCGTCGCACTAATAAACTGGACAATCAGTGGGAATCCGTCCCATATACAGTTTTACCAATGAGAGTGAACAATCCTAAAATGTGTCTTATAAGCAAAGATGGTGGATTAACATCAGTACTAGTGTCAAGAGACAATCTAAAACTATGTCCAGAGACATTGAAAGAAAAAGAAGTCATTCAACCTGAACCAGAAGTTATTCAACCAGTAACGGTTCAACCTGTTAACGAAAAAGAAGAAGATGGAGTATATCACACCTATCTAGGAGACTTTCCTAAAACCTGGCCAACCTACAATGGTGCAGTAGTAGTTCCCATGATGGCCTTCTATCAAACACCAGAGCCTGTAATACCAGAAGTCCCAAGACAGGAAGAACAAATTCCTAGTAATAATAGTCCTGGACACGGTGGAATTGCCAACCCCACAAATGTGGAATTATCCCTAGCAGAACCAGAAGTACTTACTAGGTATACGTCCACTCACACCATCACATTGAGTACACCCAGTACACAAGCGTTACGCAGATCACAGCGTAGTACTCAGGGTCAATTACCAGCAAGATATGCAGACTACCAAATGTAAATAGATATTTCAACCAGAAATATCTGAAAGGAACTTGTTTAGTTGTTAATCAGTAGTTATTAGATGTAACGTTAAAAAGCTCAGTACCTGCAGAGACTATTCTGTATGAACTACTTGCATATTCTTGAACTCTTTTCTTCATTTATCAGCCCGGAGGCGGTAAATTAAAGCTCCGGAAAGACTGTTTTTTGAACATTCTTAAATTATTCATAAACTTTGTTGGAAAAATGGACGCTAATTGCAGTGCCTTTCCTAACAAATAAATAGCCCTCAAGGACAGAGCTGTATTAATGGACGCTATTTGAAGTGACTTTTTACAAGACTCTATTTTTTAAACTTGAGTGGTTTTTGTAACTTTTTATTTTTTTTTTAAGACTCTGTAGATATTATCTGTTATATCTTATGTTTATTGTCCCACAGTCCCGGAGTACTGTTCTTAACTAAGGGGAAATGTGGCGCCCTGCGGGTATTAGCCACAGTATAAGATCATAATAGTTGCACTCACTTAGAAAGCCAAGCCACTGCACTACCACCTTTGGCCAGTAGGGGGAGCTCCAGAGACACCAGAGACTTCCCTAGAGATAAAACACTGGTTTGAGGTAAATTTTCAGACAGTTGGAGCCACGAGCTCAGAGTGACAGGAGCTGCATTGAGTTCCTGAGGACTGGCTGACAATTTCCAGGGCCAAGCCATCGGTCTGAGGAGGAGAAAACTGATAAGAGAAACACTTTCAGAATCGGGTAGCATCATTATCTACCCTAGATAAAAAGCGCAGATACGGATACCGGATCCGTGGCTGCATTAGTTATATACAATACAGCAACCGGAAAAACGTGAGGTAACAACAAGCTTCACAGGGCCAGACACAGCAACATACTAAGAGTTCAGCAGTACTCCCGGAGGGGGTAAGCAGAGAGAGACAAAGGACTCAAGTTGCCTGTTGAGTGGGACCCAGAGAGGACAGATTTGGGCCGGCAGCGAGTTCACACACGGCAGCAGGGCCACATAGACAGCGCAAGCAGGAGGTAAAGGACCTGGTGGGGCCTGAGCAACTGAACCCCTATTGCAGACTCCGGAGACGGGACTTGTTGTATTATAGTTTGGTTGAAAGTAAACCAGTTAAACCTCATCTGTGCCTCAGCCTCTGATTTAACAGCTACCATCTATCCAGGATTGGGACCATCACCGCTGAGAGAATTTGCTGTGAATCAAGTAAGTGTCTGTGTCCTTAACATCTCCTCACCATACTTCCATCTTCATCCATCATTAACTTTAACATCACCTGTCCAGGGGACCCTACAGCCCTACCCGGAAAAGGGCTATACCATCTCAGCTGCCTCTCACCATCATCCCCTGGCCAGTACAAGGCAGCGGTGGCCATATATAGCCACATTATTCTGGGTGGCGTCACGACAATAACATCTACAAACTTTATAAATTATATAAACTTCTAAATCCCCTGTAAATACCCCCTTTTAGGAGTGTGCCAGCCTGGGGCCACGGCCTGGGTCCAGCCACCAGTGACTTCCCCAAGGAAAGGGACCCTGCGCCGGGTATCCCGGTCCCTAAGCTGGGCGGCACACCTCGTGTCCCTGTGGGGTGAGTGCATGTGTCCCTATAGGGCGGCTATGTGTGTGTGTCCCTGTGGGGGGGTCTGTGTGGTGTGTGTGTCTGTGTTATGTGTGTCTCTTTGTGGTGTGTGTGTGTCCCTGAGGGGTGAGTGCATGTGTCTCTATAGAGTGTGTGTGTTCCCCCTTGGGGGATGTGTGTGTCTCTGTGTTGTGTGTGTCTCTTTGTGGTGTGTGTGTGTGTGTTTGTTCGGGTGCGTGGTGAGTATCCAATGTTGGGGCTGCACCTTAGCGACTATACACTTGCTGTTACTCTTTGTGTGCATGTGGTGTATATACATGTCCCTGTGTGTGGTGAATATCTCATGTTGGGGCCCCACCTTAGTGACTATATGCTGGTATGTGCTGTTAGTCTTTGGTGCTATCATTAAGCCCCTCTCATTCACAACTGTCAACTGGTAACTGTCACTTTTTCCCATTATGTAGATAGGGGCAAAATCGTTTGGTGAATTGGAATGCGCGGGGTTCAAATTTCGCCTCACAACATAGCCTATGATGCTCCCGGGGTCCAGACGTGTGACTGTGCAAAATTTTGTCTCTATAGCTGACAGCTGTCGATTTTCCTCCAACACTTTTCCATTCACGTTTTCCCTATTATGTAGATAGGGGCAAAATTGTTTTGTGAACTGGAACGTGCAGGGTTAATATTTCGCCTCACAACATAGCCTATGACGCTCCGGGGTCCAGACGTGTGACTGTGCAAATTTTTGTAGCTGTAGTTGCGACGGTGTAGATGCCAATCCTGGATATACATACACACATACACACATTCAGCTTTATATATTAGATATTTTAGCTTCTACTAAACAGTTTTTTTAGCAAAAACGATTGCCCCAAATGTGTGTGCTGGGTGTAGGGACACATATTAACAGTCCGGGGGGGTCATTTGGGGTGGTTGGTTTCCTTTAAAACCCCAAATGGACTACTATTTCCCAAAAAGTGCCCCCCCACCCCATTCCCACAATCCTCAATCCCCTTCCCTGTCACATTTATTTCTCTTACTCTGGCAACACTAAATGTATTTTGGTTCTTTCAATAAAACCTATTTGAGTTTGAGTTTTGAGTATATTAAAAAATAAGACGAGCACTAGACATAGCATCAGGTTTATTGTGGTCTATAAAGAAATGTGAAGCTGAATGCAAAATATACAAACATATCTGTAAAATACACCTAGTACCATTATAAATTCAGATGGTTCTTCCCATAATAAATGTTTATGACAACCAGAAAAAATGCCAAAAATGTCCAATTGATTCAGGTCTTATATCTATATAGAGAACAGAAAGGTGGCAACGCATGCGTGGCTCTGTGCATTCACATGTATAGTAATTCTGAAAATTAGAGAGCAAGTCCTGAGCAAAGTCACCAAGACTCAAATTTAGAGATGAGCGGCTCAGGCACAATTGGAATATTCCCAAAAAATGTGACTCGCAGGGAAGTTATTTTCTGCTAATTTAATGTGATTTATTAGACTACAGCATACAAACATAATATGTAAAAAATAATAAAATCCTTACACTGTCGTCAGTGCTCACCTCTCCGGCACCTCTGCTCCTCACTGTTGCCCATTCAATCCTAATTGTGTCCTCTGCTCATTGCTGCCCACGCTCGAATTCCCCGACTCCTCACAGTGAGCCTTCCAGCTCTGAGGCAAGTGCAGAAGTTGCCACTGATGTGATGTCACAACATGCGCCATGAACTTGCACGCGCATGCGCAAAACCGTCTTGGCTCACTCACACTTATCTGCAATTTCAGGTTCTGAGATTGGGCACAAGAAGGAGAGAAAAGGAGGGGACTGGAGAGGCGAGTATAAGGATTTTATTAAAACTTTCTACATTTTGAGGCTCCTTACGTGTCAGAAACATGGCGGCAGCGACTGCCACCTGACTGTATTCACAAGAACTTTAATTTAATTCCGTTCAAATAAATTCATTACTCTCTACTAGCATTATCTTTGGTGTCAGCCACAAATCATCTAGGTTTTTGAGCTTATTTCAGATTTCAGGTGACACGTAAGCATACATGAAGCGAGGATCAGTATACACCCCGACAGGACAAGACGCCCTATATTCTCCATGGTATAGTCCTCTCGGATTCTTCTGTGACTTCTTTCTGCAAAGAAAAATGCTGATATTAGAAATAAGGTATAAAATAATGGACAATATTAATATAATTCTGGTGTTTTTACCATTGTTGCAGAATGTCCAGGGGGTGACAGATTTGGAGATGTTAGTCCCCGGGTTCCTTGCTATACAGGTGTAGATCATTTTGGCACCGGGGTCCTGTACAGACACAATGCTGCCATTTACAATAATGTCAGAGTCGGAGCGGCTCCAGGTCACCGTCAGATCTGATCTATTCACAGCGCAGGTTAGGTTCACAGTACAGTTCTCATGACTGGACGTCGTGTGAATGATCTGCAATTCATTCATGGTTACTTTATCTGAAGGAAACACATTAATATATAAAAAGAAAGTTGGAGCACAAGAACAAACAATACTTATTTCATCTCCTATCTGTTCTGTGCTCCACGTGTCCTCATCAGCTCTTCTACAGTAACGTGTTCATTCAAAGCTAGGACTCCCAGTCCTAAGTAGCTTTAGACGTCACAGTGAGCGACACCTCAGGAGATGTTAGATGTGATGTCCGAGACCTTCTCAATTTTAAGTGACAGGAGAGCCAAGGATGGGCTGCGGGAGAGGTAATTGGCGAGGTCTTTTTATTTTTTTTACTGACCCTGTTCAAACTTTAGTAGGGTTCAAGGCAAACAGATTCTCTCAACTTTATTATCTAGACTTTTTATTGTCTCCAATTGCTTTGTTAAATGTGTATTACACAATTCTCTTCCACACGCTAATTTTTTTACTATCTGTACAGTCTCTTCAGTATTTTATGGCTTCATCTCCCTATCTCTAATGTTAAGGTGTGAGCTGTGACTTTCTCTTACTATCCAAATTCACTGTAAAATGGCTCCTGTATTTCTTACCTCTGCTTTTATACTGGCTGATACATTCCCTGCCTCTGCATTTTTACCGGCTGATACTTTCTTAGTCACTCCTAATTGGCTGCACTATCTCTTGTGATAGCTCCAACGTATTTTTGTAAGCCACCCAAGGTCATGTGATCCTTCACTGGCTGATGACATAATTTGTGATCTGTAAAATGAATGATACAGAAACAAGACAGAAGAAGAATCAACGCCTTTTAAATGTGGAGCTGGAAAAGGATGTTGACAATACCATGGATGGTGTTAGATCGCCTTCTGCGCCATGCCTGGTCTCTCCCATACCCTGCTCCTCGGGCTTCCCTGGCTTCGGGTTCATGAACCTGTCCTGGACTGGCGCTCAGGGGACATGCTGCGGTGGGGCCCTCTCTGCCATGAGAAATGCCTGATGTCTGTTCTGCCACCCGGTTCCCCGCAACCGGCTTCTTTTCTTCTGGTTTACCAACTACCTATTGGCAGTACGCAGATGTCTTCAACAAAACGGAGGCAGAGGTCCTCCCGCCTCATCGGCCGTATGATTGCCCTATTGATCTGGTTCCTGGTGCTCCACCACCCAAGGGTCGAATCTACCCATTTTCTCTAGCCGAGTCAAAAGCCATGTCTGAGTACATCACGGACAGCTTGGCTAGGGGCTTCATTCGAAAATCCACGTCCCCTGCTGGCGCTGGTTCTTTCTTAGAGAAGAAGAAGGAGGGCACCCTTCGACCCTGCATAGATTCTAGAGGCTTGAATGCCATTATTGTCAAGAACAAATACCCCTGCCGCTGATTCCAGAACTCTTTGACAGGTTCAAAGGGGCTCGCACCTTCACGAAATTAGACCTCCGAGGAGCATACATCCTGGTTTGCATACGTGCCGGAGACGAATGGAAATTGCACACAATAGACCTCGAGGCTGTAGGTCATTTAGGAATCGCAGCCTTACAATTTCTCCTGGGAATCCAGAAACATTCTCCACCCAAGCTTGCAGGGAATATCCTTCAGCTTATATTCACGGAGACGAATGGAAGACTGCTTTCAACACCAGGGACGGCCATTATGAGTATTTTGTCATGCCGTACAGGTTGTGTAATGCTCCCACAGTGTTTCAGGAGTTCATCAATGACATCTTTCGTGATCTGTTGTACACGTGTGTGGTGGTATATTTGGACGATATCCTCATCTTCTCCCCGGATTTGTCCTCTCATAGAGGGGACATGCGGCAAGTCCTCATGCAACTGAGGAGGAATCGGTTGTATGCCAAGATGGAGAAATGTGTCTTCGAGCAGACCTCTTTGCCCTTTCTCGGATACATCATCTATGACTCTAGATTACGGATGGATCCTGAGAAACTCTCCGTCGTGCTGAAGTGGCCCCGTCCTGTGGGGACTAAGGCTATTCAGCGGTTCCTTAGTTTTGCAAATTATTACCGGCAATTCATTCCCCATTTCTTGTCCTTGAACAAGCCCATCACGGCTCTCATCTGTCAGGGAGCAAAAACCTGTGACTGGACCTCAGAGGCCGAGAATGCCTTTTCCACCTTAAAGCGCTCCTTCTCCGAGGCTCCTGCCTTGCACTGACCAGAGGTGAACAGACAGTACATCGTAGAGGTAGACATCTCCTCCATAGGACAGCAGGGGCTGTCATCTCCCAGAAATCCTCTTCAGATCAGTTAGTCACCTGCGGGTTTTTCTCCAAAGCCTTTACTTCATCGGAGGGCAACTACTCTATTGGGGATTGTGAATTGCTGGCCATCAAACTGGCACTGGAGGAGTGGCGACACCTCCTCGAGGGTGCCGTTCATCTGTTCATTATCTACACGGATCACAAGAACCTGGCTTATTTCTAGTCCGCCCAGAGGCTCAACCCCCAGCAGTTCAGGTTGTCCCTGTTCTTTGCCCGTTTCAACTTTGAACTGCACTTCCGGCCTTGCAGTAAAAACGTCAAGGCAGATGCTCTGTCAAGGTCCTTCCAGCAGTCGGATGTGGAAGATGAGCCCTTCCATATCATCGATCCTACCAAGATAATTACTGTGGCTCCCTTACGTGTAGCTGGACTTCCACCGGGAAAGTCCATTGTAGCACAAGGATCAGAAGAAGGCGGTCCTGGCATGAGGACACTCATCGAGAATTGCTGGTCACGTAGGAGTTTAAAAGACTCTCTCTTTGATCTCTCGCCACTATTGGTGGCCTACTATCCGTCAAGACATCCATGACTTTGTTGCTTCCTGTCTGTTTTGTGCTAGAAATAAGGTGTCCAGAGAGTTACCGGCTGGACGTCTACTGCTTCTTCCATTCCCATCGGCTCCTTGACAACACATAGTTATGGACTTCATAACTGATCTACCCTGCTCCTCCGGCTGTACCGTCATATGGGTAGTCGTGGATCGCTTCTCTAAAATGACTCACTTCGTTCCTTTACCCGGTCTACCATCCGCTCCTGAGTTAGCCAAGATATTCATCGAACAGATCTTCCGGCTCCACGGATTTCCTCGTCATATTGTGTCTGATAGGGTAGTTCAGTTCACTTCCCGGTTCTGGAGGGCGCTGTGCAAGCATATGGACATCACGTTGGACTTCTCCTCAACTTATCATCCGCAGTCCAACGGGCAGGCAGAGCGCATTTACCAAGTCCTCACCACCTACCTCCGGCACTTCGCCAATGCTCATCACGATAACTGGACCAGTCTCCTTCCTTGGGCGGAATTCGCTTACAACAATCACCCCAGTGAGTCGTCAGCTAATTCTCCTTTTGTCATCGTATTCGGGCAACATCCTGGTTTACCTCTTCCGTTCTCGACGGCATCCAGCAACCTGGCAGCCAAGGCATTGTCCATGGACTTTACCAAGATCTGGAGTGAGACTAGAGACACCCTTACACAAGCCTCCGGCAGGATGAAGAGGCATGCCGATAAGAGACGCTTTGATGCACCGTCTTATCTCCTGGGCGTTAAAGTGTGGCTTTCTTCCAGATACGTCAGGCTAAAGGTGCCATCCTACAAGTTAGGGCCGCGTTATATCGGTCCTTTTAAAGTCCTTGGACGCATCAACGACGTTGCCTGCAAGTTGGGACTGCCTGCCTCACTTCGCATCCCCAATTCCTTTCATGTCTCGTTGTTGAAATCAGTGGTGCTTAATCGCTTCCATCCATTCTCCGGCACCGTGCCACGGCCTCTCAGCTCCGAGAATGTCTATGAGGTCAGGGACATCCTTGCCATGAAGAAGAGTAGAGTCAAGACCCTCTTCTTGATTGACTGGGTTGCTTTGGTCCTAAAGAAAGGACCTGGGAGCCGTGGGAGAACATTGATGCGTCACACATTCTTGCGAGGTTCTTAGCGCGCCTTTGGAGGAGGGGGCGTGAGGAACGGGGTACTGTTAGGTCCCCTGGCACTGCTCCCCAGCTCACCTCCCGGGTCAGCATCTTCTGCCCCTCTGCCGACTGGGCATCCAGCGTACAGGCAACTGTGTCTCGGAGCCGTCGCCGGGTTCCCTTCCTGTCAGCTGACCACCGGGCTCACACATGAGCACATTACAATGGTCATATTCATGTGACCAACAAGCGGCACACTAGGTGCACTCCTTCCCTGTGACTCTAGGGGCCGGCACGATCCAACCTGCTACTCCCCTCGACCAATAGCTGCTCTTCCTCTGGTATATCAGGCCACCTCCACTGATGGGAGGTGCCTGATTACACAGGTTTGCAAAAAATTTTTTCGAAAGCTGTTTGTGTTATTCCATGTAATCTTTATGTTTTTGAGTGCGCTGAATCCGAAAATGACCTCCGTTTTGTCATAGGACATCACGTTTACTGACAATTTAAGTAACTATGTTAAATAAGACAATACCTCAAAATAAATGAAAATAGACTCATAAAATTAATTTTTTATTACAAATGTTTCATGAAAATCATTTTTTTTAACTGCAATGAGCTCACTAACACACACTAAAATCGATTCTTCTTCCATGTGAGGCTTCTTTTGGTATATTTACGCTTGTGAGTAGCATCTGTAATGTCTCTCTGAAGCGTCCAACCAGTGTCGGTCTGGCCTGCCGGGGTACCGGGTAAACCCCCGGTGGGCCCGCCCCCTGCTACTGTCCCCGCTATCATTTAGCAAGTGTGCGCTGTCTGCAGTGGTGCCGCCACCGCCACCCGCAGTGCACACAGAACACAGCCACAACACCTTCCGCTGTTACTGGAGGATCCCCCTGTCGCCCCTGACTTCCAGTCTCCCTGCTCAGCTGCTCACATCAAGCTGCGCCGCTCCTCCAATCCAAGAAGGTAGATAAGCTGCGGAGGCATCTTCCTCATGTCGGCACCATTATTGCACTATAAATGCTTTGCACACAGAGGTCGGGTGAGCAGGCTCAGGCTGGTGTGAGCCGTGCACAGGATGGGTCTCCTCTCTCCAGCCCCGGGAGTCTGTGCATAGGATGGGAGATGGGAGGGAGGCTCAGCACAGCCATCACCCCTGCTCTGCTCTCACTGCTCCCGGACTCTACAGCAGCGCCCCATCCTCCAGCACTGACCTGTACATGCAGATAGGAGAGTGCTGTAATCACAGGTGCAGCAGGAGACCAAGAGGAAGCAGACAGTAAAGAACTTGTGTCCTCTCCTGCTCTGCTGACTGTGAAGGTCTGCAGTCGGCACTGGCAGGAGGGGGAGGGGAGGCTCCACAATCACAAGATGTCAGACCTGAAGTGAGTACTGGAGATTCTCCATTATGTCTGTATTCCACTACCCATGATTCTTCTCTCCTCCTCCACCAAAGCTGCACTCTCCTGTGTCCTGTCCTCCTCTCCTAGCCCCTGCTAAAGGCTGCACTCTCCTGTCCTCCGCCAAAAGCTCCATTCTCCTGTCCCTTCTCTGCTATCCTCTGCCAATGGCTGCACTGTCCTGTCCTCCTCTCTTCCATCAAAGGCTGCACATTCCTGTCCTTCTTTCGTCCTCCAAAGTCTGCACTCTCCTGTACTCTTCTCGTCTCCTCTGACTAAAGCTCCACTCTCCTGACTTCCTCTGCCTGCTATCCTACGCCAAAGGCTGCACTCTCCTGGCATCCTATCCTCTCCTTCACCAAATGCTGCACTTTACTGTCCTCCTCTCCTCCACCTAATGCTGCACTCTACTGTCCTCCTATCCTCTCCTCCTCCAAATGCTGCACTCTACTGTCATCCTCTCCTCCACCAAAAGCTGCACTCTCCTGTCCTCCTCTCCTTCTCCACCAAAGGCTACACTCTCCTGGCCTCCTATCCTATGCCAAAGGCTGCACTGTCCTCCTCTCCTCCACCAAATCCTGCACTCTCTTGTCCTCCTGTCCTATCCTCCGCCAAAGGCTGCACTCTCCTGTCCTCCTCTTCTCTCCTCCACCAAAAGTTGCACTCTCCTGTCCTCCTCTCCTCCATCAAAGGCTCTATTCTCCTGTCCTCTCCTCTACCAAAGGCTGCACTCTCCTGTCCTATCCTCCTCCACCAAAGGCTGCACTCTTCTGTCCTGGTCTCTTATCCTCCGTCAAAAGCTGCTCTTCCATATCCTCCTCTCTTATTCTCCGCCAAAGGCTGCACTCTCCTGTCCTCTCCTATCCTACACCAAAAGCTGCACTCTCCTATCCTCCTCTACTATCTTCCGCCAAAGGCTGCACTCTCCTGTCCTCCTCTCCTATCTTCAGCCAAAGGCTGCACTCACCTGTCCTCCTCCCCTATCTTCCGCCAAAGGCTGCACTCTCCTGTCCTCCTCTCCTATCCTCCGCCAAAGGCTGCACTCCCCTGTCCTCCTCTCCTATCTTCTGCCAAAAGCTGCACTCTCCTTCCCTCCTCTCCTCCACCAAAGGCTGCACTCTCCTGTCCTCCTCTCTTTCACCAAAAGCTTCACTTTCTTGTCCACCTCTCCTATCTTCTGCCAAAGGCTGCACTCTCTTGTCCTCCTCTCCTCCTCCAAATACTCCAGTCTCCTGTCCTCTCCTCCTCCAAAAGCTGCATTCTCCTGTCCTCCTCTTCTCTCCTCCGCCAAAGGATGCACTCTCCTGTCCTCCTCTCCTCCACCAAAGGCTGCACTCTCCTGTCCTCTCCTCCACCAAAGGCTGCACTCTTCTGTCCTGCTCTCTTATCCTCCGCCAAAAGCTGCTCTCCTATATCCTCCTCTCTTATTCTCCGCCAAAGGCTGCACTCCCCTGTCCTCCTCTCCTATCCTCCACCAAAAGCTGCACTCCCTTATCCTCCTCTCTTATTCTCTGCCAAAGGCTGTTCTCTCCTGTCCTCTCCTATCCTCCACCAAAAGCTGCACTTTCCTGTCCTCATCTCCTATCCTCTGACAAAGGCTGCACTCCCCTGTCCTCCTCTCCTATCTTCTGCCAAAGGCTGCACTCTCCTGCCCTCCTGTCCTCCACCAAAGGCTGCACTCTCCTGTCCTCTCTTCCAGCAAAAGCTGTACTCTCCTGTCCTCCTCTTCTATCCTCTGCCAAAAGCTGCAGTCCCCTGTCCTCTCCTAACTTCTGCCAAAAGGTACACTCCCCTATCCTCCTCTCTTATACTCCGCCAAAGGCTGCACTCTCCTGGCCTCCTCTCTTATTCCTGCCAAAGGCTGCACTCTCATTTCCTCTCCTGTCCTCCACCAAAAGCTGCACTCCCCTATCCTCCTCTCTTATTCTTTGACAAAGGCTGCACTCTCCTGTCCTCCTCTTCTATCCTCCGCCAAAGGCTGCACTCTCCTGTCCTCCTCTCCTATCCTCCGGCAAAAGCTGCACTTTCCTGTCCTCCTGTCCTATCCTCTGCCAAAGGCTGCACTCTCCTGTCCTCTCTTCTCCTGATGATGATGACCTTACAATGCCTCCTGACTGTTGTCCTGTGTTGGCGACATCCTCATGGTGTTTCCTGTCAAGAGATCCAACAGTCTAATTTTTTGTGTGTATAAAGTGTCAATACACACACACACACACACATACACACACACACACACTACATCAATATATACTTTATATGTATATACAGAACTATAGTGTGTATCTGTGCATTTGTGGGAATAAGTCAATATTTGTATGCATTAACGTAATTAGTCTGATGTAAAAAAAAACAGGTTTTAATTATGCTCCCTTGGGGCGATGGGCATCGCTGGTCTTTTTGGCGCCTCCTTTCTTCTTGCGATCACATCCTCCACTTCTGCTTCATGTGAGTGACGCCTCCTACATCACCTGCACTCTGACCTCCATTGTGTTCCTGCGCATGCGCACTTCCCTCTACCCTGCTGAGGTCAAATCAGAGTATTGTAATGTGCATGCACAGGAAAAGGTCAAAGAACACAACTACATGGGCTTAGCATGACAGAGAGAAGTGCGGAAGCGCAGGAGCACAATGGAGGTCAGTGAGGGTGAAGTAGGACGCGTCACTCACATAAAGCAAAGGAGGAGGATTCAATCGCAAGAAGAAAGGAGGCGCCGGACAAAGATGAGCGACACCCAGGGGAATATAATAAAACCTGTTTTTTTTACATTATACAGATCAGCTTGGGGACTTGCTATATTTTTCGCTTTTTAAGACGCTCCGGATTCTAAAATGCCCCACAAATTTGGTACAAGGAAAAGAGGGAAAAAATATTATTTAATGTTAAATAGTCTTATAATGCCAGTGTCCGTCTTATAATCAGTGTATATGCCCCCATCCTGGTGGTACATAGCAACCCCCCATCCTGTTGGTACATAGCAGCCCCCCCCCATCCTGATGGTACATAGCAGCCCCTCATCCTGGTGGTACATAGCAGTACCCCCCATCCTGGTGGTACCTAGCAGCCCCTCATCCTGGACCGACCATGGCTTACTGTAAGTGGGTTGTGACAGTGGAGCAGGGCTGCATGAGGCAGTTTCATGGGTCCACAGAGGGTGGGGGCAAAGCCAGGAGCTGCGAGGGGGTCGCAACAGTTTCTAGTGGGCGCCGCCATTATCCATGTGCCAGCATGCATTGCTGAGCTGCAATTCGTGCTCTAGTATCCATACGTCCAGAAAATGGCTGTGAAGGCGGCACATGTGCAGATCGAGATCTATGGCCATTTACTGGAAGTCCTGGACATTAGAACACATATTGCAGCTTAGCAATGTATGCTGGGACATGAATAATGCGGCGCCCACTGGACACCGACACCCCCTCCCCCAGCAGCTCCAAGCTTCGCCCCCCACCCACCGTGGACCCGTGAAACCTGCCTCCTGCACCCCGCTCCACCTCTGCAACCCCCTCAGTAAGATTTGTTTTAAAATTCGGATTTTAAGACTCTACCTTGTTTTCCCCCCAATGTAGGCGGGAAAAAGTGTGTTTTATAATCCAAAAAATATGGAATATACAATATTCTAGAATGCTGTAAATAAGGGCTAACTAGTGGTGTCTGCAGCTTATAGGGGAAAACACTGCTGCCAGGTTCACTTTAATAAAAGTAAATCATTAAAGGGGTCCCATTTCAAAGATGCCTTCAAAACCTCAGGGTCCCAAAACACAAAAAACTGAGGTTTTCCTCTCTCTGCTCTTTGTAGATCAGCTGTGAAGTGACATTTGTAACGCTGCCATCAATCACTGGACTCAGCGCTTGATATAGATATCACAAACTACTGAGGTCAGTTATAACTTACAGTGCTGCAGACGTGCAGTCACCGCTGCAGACAATCAACAGAGGTCAAATCACAATATTACAAGATGCTTCAGAAAAACACCTGTCATGTTCCTGAAGACTCTTTCTATAGCAATATGCAAAGAAGCTCGGCTGTTTTCTTGAGTGTTTCACACTCCATGAACTCCACCCATGCTTCGGGTTACCTGCTGCATAGCCATTAAAGCTATTTTACCCTACGCTCGTGCATCATTAAAAAAGCCTGGATAGGTGTAGATTTTATCTCCTGGTTGCTCCAATCAAGGTTGGGTTAAACTGGCACCAGGTCTTCGTGGTGGATGTCCGTGTTTGTTTGGTCACCTGGGGCTGCTGTATCCTCCTCCCCGGATGTATACATAATTTAGGTGAATTCTCCTGTGGAATTGTTTCCAGACACCTTTCCTCAGAGAATATAGTGGCAAGGCAAATCTATATAATATCTCCGTCTTCTGATGATCCTTGTATAGTAAGACAAGGTGAAATGCGTTAAGCTGGGAGAAATCTATTCACTTTGGGTCTGCAACTGTGCTGAATACAGACACCCCAGATGGGTAATACAATTTTGGACTGAGTTAAGTCCTACCTCTGAAAAATTGTCCCTATTGTATAACTCTGCTGCTCACCAAGATCTCCTGGCAGGGCCATATCTAGGGAGAGTCTACGTGGAGTTGGGGCACCACTAACCTTAGGGTGTAAAAAACCTCCATTGCAAGGTAGACAGCTATAGGGATAAAAAAGAGCTGTTCTGTATAACCGATGCAACTCATGGTTTTTATGTTGTATGTTTTCTTTGTTTTAACATTTGGGTCCATTAGACCTTTTTAAAGGAATTTTAATAAATATTCTTTTTATATAACTCCTGAAGTTGGTAATTATATATCTTAAAAAATGATGTCTGAGACTCCTAATAAATATGACATAAGTGTGAACCTAGCCTGAACATTAAAAATTACAGTGGGCCCCTAGAGTCAGTTCTACTGGTGGGCCCTAAGCACCCCAGTCCGACACTGCGTCCAACAGTAGTCTGCCATCATTGTAATGCTCCATCTTCCCTGGTATCTTCTTTCCATCTCTTTAATGTCCTGGTGGAATCGTTCACCTTGCTCTTCACTCATAGCTCCCAAATTTTCAGGAAAGTTGTCAAGGTGGGAATGGAGGAAATGCACTTTCAAACTCATCAGGCAACCTAAAGCTTGAAATGCTTTCAACATTCGTCCGACGATTTGTTTGTAGTCAGGGTCTTTGTTATTGTCTAGAATGTTCTCTACGACTAGTGATGAGCGAGTATGCTCTGTGCTACTCGTTACTCGCACGAGTATCCCGGTACTTGGGATGCTCCTTGAGCACCAAGTACCGCCGAGATGCTCGGACTGCTCGCTAATAATTAGCAATCTGACACATACACAGCTCCCTTCAGTGCACACAGTGAGCTGGCACCACACAGGAGCAGATTAATTGTTAGGATCCCTCTGGGGGCCACAACAAGGTGTTTTATGTTGCGGCGATTTGAAAAAGCCCCCGCTCCCGACCTTTCCCAGCAATACTCGTTTTATAACCGGAAGTCTGTGGGCAGAGCCTGTCACTTATTGACTTACATTGGGCTCTGTTCTCTGGCCGAGTACACGAGTATCTTGAGATGCTCGGCCAGAGCACCGAGCACCCGGGCATTTTAGTGCTCGCTCATCACTATCTACGACCTCTTTAAATGCAATCCACCCTTCTTTTTGAGGAGGCGTCATTGTATTGATAAACTCTTGATCAGCTATAAGCCTTCTAATGTCTGGTCCGACGAACACACCTTCCTTCAATTTTGCCTCCGAGAGGCCTGGAAACTTGGCGACCAAGTATTTGAAGCATTCTTCATCTTTTGGAAGTGATTTTACGAATTGCTTCATCAATCCCAATTTGATGTGGAGAGGTGGTAGAAGAACTTTATGGGGAGGAACCAAAGTTTCTCGGAGGACATTTTTTTCAGCAACTGTGAGCACCCTCGGCTGCCAATTCTTCTTGGTCCAGTGACTTTGTCGGTCTGGACTGTCCCATAGACACAGAAAACAAGGGTATTTGGTATACCCAGCTTGTTGCCCGAGCAGCATGCACAAAACTTTCAAATCCCCGCACACTTGCCAACCGTGGTCTTCGTATTTAAGTTTACGAAGAACCAATTCCAAGTTCTCGTAGGTTTCCTTGAGGTGTACAGAATGACCTACAGGGATGGAAGCATAAAAACTGCCATTGTGGAGTAAAACTGCTTTGAGACGTCTTTTTGAAGAATCTACAGTATAAAAAGACACCATTGCGCTGAATCATATTGGATTTTGAATTGACCCATCAAACCTTCGACATCAATGCAATAAACCAACTTATTTTCCTGGGCAAAGTAAGGAACGAAGTCGTCTTCACGATGTCTGAACCATGAAAAAGACACTCCTGGCAACAATAAATTCTTGCTCTTGAGCCTTGAGCCGAGTAACTCAGCGGCATCTTTCGGAAGATTCAAGTCTCTTACCAAATCATTCATCTCCTCCTGGGAAAACAATTTTGGTCTTGTATCATCTTCAAAGTCAGAACTTTCATCATCTGGTTCAGGTATGACTCCACCTTCATCGGAGCTAGTTATCTCTTCCAAGGTAGCAGGGGCCTTGGGTACTGGTATATCTGTGCCATGGGGGATGGGACGAATTGCTGAGTGAATATTGGGGTATGAAATGGAATGCTTCCATTTTGAATTATACCCTTTCACATCACATGAACAAAAGTAACAATCGTCACTATGGTTCTTTTGCTCTCTCCATACCATAGGAATCCCATAATGGAAAGCTTTTTTCTTACCCTTGAACCAATTTCGGAGGTCCTCAACACAACGTTTGCACACTTTATGAGGCGCCCAAGCTTTATCTTGATCTCCAAACTTTAGTCTGAAATATGCGAAGTATACTTTTTTCACAAAGTCTGTAATATTCAGCTGTTGCTTCAACACTGTATATTCACCACAAATGTAACAGAAACTGTCAGGTGAATTAATACACTTCCGCTGAGCCATAATGCTAATTTTGGGAAACACGGTTGAATATGACGAGCTAACACGAACTGAGATTAAAAAGTGTGAACAGGTGAGAACCAAGATAAAACAATTGAAACAAGCCCGGGCATGTCAGAGCCGCTCGTTCAGCTAGCAACATGTTGATGCTGGTTTCATTTCATCACTTTGAAAGTTCTTTTCTTTAAAAGTTAGATTTTTTTAGCATTGTATATCTTCAATGCAATAGTAATTTTGACTTTCAAAACCCTAAGATAAAAAAAATAGCAAAAATTGAGAAAAATGTACTAAATTTGAAGAGAATTTTGCATCTTGTGGCAAATCCTGACGTCCGGGATTTTTTTCAATATTTTTTTCGTTTTCAGCACACCAAAATACATGGAAATTAGATGAAAATAATCAAACAGCTTTTTAGTCGCAGACCTGTGTTATTAAGTCAGTTTGCTTCTGCCTTGCTGACTGTTGGTCAGGCCTTCCTTGTATTCTCCTCCGGTAGAGCCATTCCAGTTCTTCCAGCCTTGTACTCTGTTTCCTGGAACCCTTGCTGTGCTCTTCCCCTGTAGCACCATTCCTGCTCTCCTAGCTTTGTACCTTGTGATCTCGGAATCTTTAGCTGTTCCTTAGTATAGGCTAACCTTACGAGCAGCCCCCCTGGTACTAGCAGCTGTGGTATTTAGACCCCCTGGGCTTGCCCCTGACAATCCCTGTATAGGGGTTGGGTAAACTAGGACCAGCTCATCCATGGGGAGTTCGGTACCAGGGCCCAGTGGGTCCACTCTAGGGCGCCTTCCCCGGAAGCGTGACAGATGGCAAGAAGAACAAACACATCAATTCTTGAACAAATCAAGCCAGACATATCACTGGAGGCAAAGATCACCAAGCTACAACTTGCTTACTTTGGACCTATCATACGACGAGAGCAATCCCTGGAGAAGGACATCATATTAGGAGGAATAGAAGGAACAAGGTGAGGAGGAAGACCAGCAACCTGATGGCTTGGTAATGTCAAGGTAATAGCAGATATATATAAGGGGAGGGGGAGTGCACAATAGAGCAATAAATGTGGATACCAGGGGTTAATATTGCAGTAATCCACTCACCTACTCAGGTTGTGAAGGGTTCACAACCAACCTTGTAAACGTAAAGGGTCGCTGCAGATCCCGTCCAGGATAAGAAAGCAAAGTTTTTGTATTACTGGGAATGTCTCCTGAGGTCAGCGCGGAGGATTCCCGGTCATACAAAAACTTTACTTTCAAGATAAAAGCAGAGAAGACCCTGGTGGACCTACCTAGGCTTAGATAAAACACTGGTGGACCTCTCTAGGCTTAGAGAAGACCCTGTTGAACCATGTAAGCTTGGAGAAGACCATAGTGGTCCTATCTAGGCTTGGAGAAGACCCTGGTGGACCTATCAAGGCTTGGCAAAGACCCTGGTGAACCTAGGTAAGTTTGGAGAAGACCCTGGTGGACCTTGTTCAGGCAAGATTAATCTTCCTACAGAGTGTTCATCCATTAAGTCACCATGGCTCAAAATCAATTTGAAGGCCGATAAATACTAAAATGGTTGTGGCCATGTTATGCAGTTTACGCAAAGCAATTGACAAACTGTATGAATTGTCCGGGTTCTGCGTATTCCTAACATTTTAAGGCAAATTCAATTTGCATCGAGTCGATTTACTCATCTATAGTAAGAACCCTTTAAAGTTGAACACACGTTCATACTGTTATACAATTACTTACCATATACTTTGAGTATAAATTCCAAGCACTGATGATTCTCTCACAGTCTCTGATTAGCCTTGTACAGCCCCTGGTCAGACCTTGTTAGGTTGATTATTCGTAAGGAGCCATCACTCTCACCAAAAAGCTTCCCTTTATACTCATCACCTCGTATATGGATCTTCCCTTCCGGGTACGTCCGAGCAATGTTATGATTATCAGGACGGGTGACCCAGGACACCTCTATTATCTCTGTCTTATCCAGCCTTAGAATAACTTCTCCTCCCTCTACTGAAGACAAATGTATTCCCACGCAGGGTTTATCAGAAACGACATCTAAAAGTAATAGAATTAAGAACAGCCAATATCACTATATACAAGAAGATGTATAATGTTCATCAGTTGTGTGACATGCCCAACCAGGGCTGTGGGGTACTCGGCTTGTTGATATTGGGGTAGTCACGGTGACATGACCCGGTTCGTGGCCCTGGCGGTGTCATTTAATGGGGGAAAGTTTCTAGGATTTGTTTTCATGACGCCACCTATGAGGTTCGCCAATTAGGATGGATGGCCAAAGCTGCAGTGCAGATCCTCTGGGCTGGTGGTATTGCAGCTGAGATAGTGTAGCTCTCCACAGGGAGAGTTCTAGACCCCAGGGCAGAGGTATAGCTTAATTGCAGGGGAAACGGCGGGGTGAATAACTGGAGGGCACAGCATGGTGCAGTCTTTTAGGTCTTTACTCAGTTGCACAAGGCTCCAGGTGGTTCCAGCCTTCAACGTGGTGCTGTGCTCTCTGGGTCAGGGCTCCAGACAAGACAAAAAGGGGGGAGGGGGTGGGAGCGCATGTGAAGAAAGTTTTTGAAGTGGATTTAGGCCCAGGGCTGTGTAGCCACTCACCAGAGGTGGTTGTGCAACCCTGCACAACTGCGGTCTTACGCCTGTGAATCCACCTCCGCCTGGAGGTATAGTGGAGGCACCGAAAGTTGCTCCGGGAGCTCCAGCTCCTGCCGCGATCAATGACCGGAATGATGTCACCACAGGTCCTACAACGGTGACCGTGTTGTATTGCTAGGTCATGGAACTCAGGATCTAGGATTAATGGTATCTCTTGTCCAGAGCTGCTCTTGCCAGGTGTGCACAAGTGCAAGAAGCTGAGAGTAAAAAAATCCCTGGTCTGTGGAGCGCTAGGGCTAGAGATAAATGGCCCTAGGGTTATTTTAGAAAAGGTTTCTTTATTAACCTCTTACAGGCCACTACGCGTTTCTGCAGCAGAGCGCTGCCTTCATCAGGTGATCAGGTATAGCTTAATTGCAGGGGAAACGGCAGGGTGAATAACTGGAGGGCACAGCATGGTGCAGTCTTTTAGGTCTTTACTCAGTTGCACAAGGCTCCAGGTGGTTCCAGCCTTCAACGTGGTGCTGTGCTCTCTGGGTCAGGGCTCCAGACAACTCTCGGATTACTCAGGGATTTTCTACCTGGGCCCCCCATTTCTGGTGTTCCTTCCTCAGCCATCTCTCTGCGCTGTATTCTCGCCCTCCTCCCAGCGCCTCACACCCAGTTTCCTGAGCCAGTAGCCTCAGGTCCTGTTGGGCAACTCCGTCCTGGTCCCCTGACTCTACCTGGTTACCTTTTCAACAAATGAGTGTGGACTTTGGACCGTGGTACTTGAAGTCACCTTGGTCCCTGGTTTGTCATTTAAGCCTTTCAGTTGCTTCACTAGTCTGGGCCGGTCCCCTTTCTGCAGTTCAGTCCCTTTTGCTGACCCCGGTCTCTGTGTCAGCTCTGATGCGGGCACTATGGGTGGCTCACTCATTCCCATGCCCCTGGGACTTCTTCAGTCACTCTTGAGCTGTTCACTGGCTGCTCTGTCAGTACTTTCCTCTCCCTCGGTCTTGGGACGAGCTCCACTGGCTCCAGTTCCCTGGATGTGTCTCTCACACGTCCTCTCATCTCCGTGTCCTCTTCCTCACTTCCTCACATCCTCCTTACAACCTTCTGTCTGTTTTACACTTTCTAGTGCTCCTGTTCTTCTTCCTCCACCCATATCCCCTACCTGTCTCCCCTTCAGCCTGGGATTTTCAGAACCCTATGCTGAATAGGGGAATCACAGACCTCTGCAGTAGCAAGATGGTATAAAATATTTAATGAAGACTCTAAAATGTGTGGCACCTCAGAGTCCGGATACCACAATGTCATTGCCTCCCTCGGGGGGTAGTGTCATACCTGAAAGCAACAGAGGGTATCCACACCAGGCAAAACTCAAAGCACACAACACCTTTCTGCCTCCGTGCCTGAAGGGGGAGCTCTTAAGCCCGGGTTCAGGGTGAGCTCCCCTATAAATTCTGGTCTGGGCAGCGTTAGTCAGTTTAGTTCCTAGGAAGACTGAGGAAGACATCCTGTGGTCTGGAGCAGTGCTAAGCTCATCCCAGGAGAGCTAGACTTAGCTTGAGTGACCCGCAGGCAAGGGTCTGAGGAAGTTGAGGAAAGCCTGGAGAGTAGAGCGGTGTCAAGCTCACCCCAGAGGAGTAAGCGCCAAGAAATGGTCTCCGGACTCCGAGGTTGTGTAGGGCCTAAAGACCTGGCAGCCAATACAGGAGGCTGGGGGATTCCAAGTCCCCCATCCACACCAAAGTGCCCGGAGGCAAAGCAGCGTGAAGAGCCCAGGAGAAGTGGGGCTGGAGAAGGACTCAAGCTGCCTGTCGTCATACCGGCACCAAGCAGGAAAGAGAGAGAGCGAGAGAGAGGACCGCAGCTCAGCTAAAGCAGCTGCAGGGACCTACTAAGAAAGCACAGCTGGGAGGCCTCAGAACCCCAAGTTGCTTCCAGGTTGCCGGATTCCAGCAATATCATCGACCCTTGAGCCAGTATCACCAGTAAACGACTTGAGGAACCAACAAACTGTGAGTCTGTCAGTTACTTCGCGCCCTCCATCCTGCACCCTACACCCAGTCAACATCCACTGCCCTGGGGATCCGCTCCACCCATGTGAAACCACTCTCATCTGCCCGTCCATCATCCCCAGAGATTCTGCAGCAGCGATGGCCACTCATAGCCACAAACCATGGGTGGCGTCACAAATAATCCTTTTTATAATTCCCACAAGAACTCTTTGAAGCTGAACCCAGGGTCACGGAGCCGGGTCGAGACCCCTAAGCACAGAAGACCGGTTCCGAGTCCCGCCCGGCCCTGGGGCACGTCATATGAACAATGAAACATATTCTGTGCAAAGGTGAACAAAGTGTTTAATTTTGTTCATATGTGTGGAGTCCTCGAAGAAATGAAACTACAGCCGGTCTACAGACTTTGTGCTCATTGTGGTTTCTTTGTGATCTGGTCATTTGTTTCTCCGTTCAAAACAACATAACAGGAAGAAAAGCATATATTATATCATGGTGTCTGTGAGTTACTACCAGATACTGAAAATGAGGATAGGATGGGGCCCTCCCTAAACAGGGTCTGCACCAGGGCTGCCACTAGAAATTTTGGGGCCCCTTACTAGCAAAATTTTGGGGGCCCCCTGAGACTCCACCCCAACTCCGCCTCCACCCACACTCCGCCTCCATCCAGGTTCCGCCTCCACCCACGCTCCGCCTCCACCTAGGGCTGGGCGATTTTGGGAAAAATCAAAATCTCGATTTTATTTAAACCTATGGACGATTTTCGATTTAAATCTCGATTTTTTTTCTATTTTCTATTACTTTAAGGAGACCGCATCTATTGAACGGAGCAGGTTCCCCCAGGTATATAATGTATGAGGGGGAGGGGATATAGGACCCAGGTATAGAATATATAAAGATGAGGAGGCGATATAGGACCCAGGTATAGAATATATGAGGGGATATAGGGCACAGGTATATAATCTGTAAGGAGGGGGAGGGATATAGAATACAGGTATATTATAGAATATGTAAGGAGGGCGAGGGGATATAGGACCAGTCACCCAGGTATTCTATAATCTGTAAGGAGGGGGAGAGATATAGGACCTAGGTAGGGCTGGGCGATTTTGGGAAAAATCAAAATCTCGATTTTATTTAAACCTATGGACGATTTTCGATTTAAATCTCGATTTTTTTTCTATTTTCTATTACTTTAAGGAGACCGCATCTATTGAACGGAGCAGGTTCCCCCAGGTATATAATGTATGAGGGGGAGGGGATATAGGACCCAGGTATAGAATATATAAAGATGAGGAGGCGATATAGGACCCAGGTATAGAATATATGAGGGGATATAGGGCACAGGTATATAATCTGTAAGGAGGGGGAGGGATATAGAATACAGGTATATTATAGAATATGTAAGGAGGGCGAGGGGATATAGGACCAGTCACCCAGGTATTCTATAATCTGTAAGGAGGGGGAGAGATATAGGACCTAGGTAGGGCTGGGCGATTTTGGGAAAAATCAAAATCTCGATTTTATTTAAACCTATGGACGATTTTCGATTTAAATCTCGATTTTTTTTCTATTTTCTATTACTTTAAGGAGACCGCATCTATTGAACGGAGCAGGTTCCCCCAGGTATATAATGTATGAGGGGGAGGGGATATAGGACCCAGGTATAGAATATATAAAGATGAGGAGGCGATATAGGACCCAGGTATAGAATATATGAGGGATATAGGGCACAGGTATATAATCTGTAAGGAGGGGAGGGATATAGAATACAGGTATATTATAGAATATGTAAGGAGGGCGAGGGGATATAGGACCAGTCACCCAGGTATTCTATAATCTGTAAGGAGGGGGAGAGATATAGGACCTAGGTAGGGCTGGGCGATTAATCGAATTAATTCGATTAATTCGCCCCCTGCTGTGGCCACGATTGTGGTTTTAACCACAATCGTCAAATTCGATTTAAAATGGCGTCCGGAGCGCTGTTTAGAAGCCGGCCGGATCTTCTAAACAGCGCTCCGGACGCCTAGCGGTAATCCCGAGTGTAACTCGGGGTTGACTTTCACTTTCAGAAGCGGTAACCCCGAGTCACACTCGGGATTACCTGCTGATGGTAACGCTGCCGTGCCGAGGGTGAGGACTTGGTTTGGGGTCGGCTAAGCCCCTGCTGCCTGAGGAGCCCCCGGGAGGAAAGGGGGGTGCTGACACGTTCCCAGCACCGCCCGCTGCCGCCCCTGCAGCGGCCGCGGGAAGAGGACCGGACGGGGCCCAGCACCTCCGCCGCCCCTGCTGTGCAGCCGGGGGATGTGCTGACAGGCCGAGCTGGCTGAGCCCGGCACAGCACCACCGCCGCCGCCTCTGCTGTGCAGCCGAGGGATGAGGACCGGGGGATGTGCTGACAGGCATAGAGAAGGTTACGTGGAGATGTGGTAAGGCGAGGTAAAACGGGGAGAAGGCTGCTGTGGTGGCGTGTGCTGTGGTGGTGTGTGCTGTGGTGATATGTGCTGTGGTGGTGTGTGCTGTGGTGATATGTGCTGTGGTGGCGTGTGCTGTGGTGATATGTGCTGTGGTGATATGTGCTGTGGTGGTGTGTGCTGTGGTGATATGTGCTGTGGTGATATGTGCTGTGGTGATATGTGCTGTGGTGGTGTGTGCTGTGGTGATATGTGCTGTGGTGATATGTGCTGTGGTGGCGTGTGCTGTGGTGATATGTGCTGTGGTGGCGTGTGCTGTGGTGATATGTGCTGTGGTGATATGTGCTGTGGTGATATGTGCTGTGGTGATATGTGCTGTGGTGATATGTGCTGTGGTGGTGTGTGCTGTGGTGATGCGTGATATGTGCTGTGGTGGCGTGTGCTGTGGTGATGCGTGATGTCTGCTGTGGTGAGGCGTGTGCTGTGGTGAGGCGTGTGCTGTGGTGATGCGTGTGCTGTGGTGATGCGTGTGCTGTGGTGGCGTGTGGTGATGCGTGATGTCTGCTGTGGTGGCGTGTGCTGTGGTGGCGTGTGATGTCTGCTGTGGTGATGCGTGCTGTGGTGATGCGTGCTGTGGTGATGCGTGCTGTGGTGGCGTGTGCTGTGGTGGTGTGTGCTGTGGTGATATGTGCTGTGGTGGTGTGTGCTGTGGTGATATGTGCTGTGGTGGCGTGTGCTGTGGTGATATGTGCTGTGGTGGCGTGTGCTGTGGTGATATGTGCTGTGGTGATATGTGCTGTGGTGGTGTGTGCTGTGGTGATATGTGCTGTGGTGATATGTGCTGTGGTGATATGTGCTGTGGTGGTGTGTGCTGTGGTGATATGTGCTGTGGTGGCGTGTGCTGTGGTGATATGTGCTGTGGTGGCGTGTGCTGTGGTGATATGTGCTGTGGTGATATGTGCTGTGGTGATATGTGCTGTGGTGATATGTGCTGTGGTGATATGTGCTGTGGTGGTGTGTGCTGTGGTGATGCGTGATATGTGCTGTGGTGGCGTGTGCTGTGGTGATGCGTGATGTCTGCTGTGGTGAGGCGTGTGCTGTGGTGAGGCGTGTGCTGTGGTGATGCGTGTGCTGTGGTGATGCGTGTGCTGTGGTGGCGTGTGGTGATGCGTGATGTCTGCTGTGGTGGCGTGTGCTGTGGTGGCGTGTGATGTCTGCTGTGGTGATGCGTGCTGTGGTGATGCGTGCTGTGGTGATGCGTGCTGTGGTGGCGTGTGCTGTGGTGGCGTGTGCTGTGGTGGCGTGTGCTGTGGTGGCGTGTGCTGTGGTGGCGTGTGCTGTGGTGGTGTGTGCTGTGGTGATATGTGCTGTGGTGGTGTGTGCTGTGGTGATGCGTGATATGTGCTGTGGTGGCGTGTGCTGTGGTGATATGTGCTGTGGTGGTGTGTGCTGTGGTGATGCGTGATGTCTGCTGTGGTGGCGTGTGCTGTGGTGGCGTGTGCTGTGGTGGCGTGTGCTATGGTGATGCATGATGTCTGCTGTGGTGGCGTGTGCTATGGTGATGCGTGATGTCTGCTGTGGTGGCGTGTGCTATGGTGATGCGTGATGTCTGCTGTGGTGGCGTGTGCTATGGTGATGCGTGATGTCTGCTGTGGTGGCGTGTGCTGTGGTGATATGTGCTGTGGTGATATGTGCTGTGGTGATATGTGCTGTGGTGATGTGTGCTGTGGTGGCGTGTGCTGTGGTGGCGCGTGCTGTGGTGATGCGTGATGTCTGCTGTGGTGGCGTGTGCTATGGTGATGCGTGATGTCTGCTGTGGTGGCGTGTGCTGTGGTGATATGTGCTGTGGTGGCGTGTGCTGTGGTGGCGCGTGCTGTGGTGATGCGTGATGTCTGCTGTGGTGGCGTGTGCTGTGGTGGCGTGTGCTGTGGTGATGCGTGATGTCTGCTGTGGTGATGCGTGTGCTGTGGTGATGCGTGTGCTGTGGTGATGCGTGTGCTGTGGTGATGCGTGATGTCTGCTGTGGTGGCGTGTGCTATGGTGGCGTGTGCTGTGGTGGCGTGTGCTGTGGTGGCGTGTGATGTCTGCTGTGGTGATGCGTGCTGTGGTGATGCGTGCTGTGGTGGCGCGTGCTGTGGTGATGCGTGATGTCTGCTGTGGTGGCGTGTGCTGTGGTGATGCGTGTGCTGTGGTGATGCGTGTGCTGTGGTGATGCGTGTGCTGTGGGGATGCGTGTGCTGTGGGGATGCGTGTGCTGTGGGGATGCGTGTGTGTGTGGTGGCGTGTGCTGTGGTGGTGTGTGCTGTGGTGGTGCGTGATGTCTGCTGTGGTGGTGTGTGCTGTGGGAAATGCAGGACATAGCTAAAGTAGATAATAACTGAAGGTAAAGGCAGTTTATAGTTGCTGTGTGACAGGAATTATACTCCAGGTCCTATATTCCATCCTCCTCCCTATATATTCTATACCTAGGTCCTATATCTCTCCCCCTCCTTACAGATTATAGAATACCTGGGTGACTGGTCCTATATCCCCTCGCCCTCCTTACATATTCTATAATATACCTGTATTCTATATCCCTCCCCTCCTTACAGATTATATACCTGTGCCCTATATCCCCTCATATATTCTATACCTGGGTCCTATATCGCCTCCTCATCTTTATATATTCTATACCTGGGTCCTATATCCCCTCCCCCTCATACATTATATACCTGGGGGAACCTGCTCCGTTCAATAGATGCGGTCTCCTTAAAGTAATAGAAAATAGAAAAAAAATCGAGATTTAAATCGAAAATCGTCCATAGGTTTAAATAAAATCGAGATTTTGATTTTTCCCAAAATCGCCCAGCCCTAGACCTAGGTATAGAATATATAGGGAGGAGGATGGAATATAGGACCTGGAGTATAATTCCTGTCACACAGCAACTATAAACTGCCTTTACCTTCAGTTATTATCTACTTTAGCTATGTCCTGCATTTCCCACAGCACACACCACCACAGCAGACATCACGCACCACCACAGCACACACCACCACAGCACACGCCACCACACCACACGCATCCCCACAGCACACGCATCCCCACAGCACACGCATCCCCACAGCACACGCATCACCACAGCACACGCATCACCACAGCACACGCATCACCACAGCACACGCCACCACAGCAGACATCACGCATCACCACAGCACGCGCCACCACAGCACGCATCACCACAGCACGCATCACCACAGCAGACATCACACGCCACCACAGCACACGCCACCACAGCACACGCCACCATAGCACACGCCACCACAGCAGACATCACGCATCACCACAGCACACGCATCACCACAGCACACGCATCACCACAGCACACGCATCACCACAGCAGACATCACGCATCACCACAGCACACGCCACCACAGCACACGCCACCACAGCAGACATCACGCATCACCACAGCACGCGCCACCACAGCACACGCCACCACAGCACATATCACCACAGCACACGCCACCACAGCAGACATCACGCATCACCATAGCACACGCCACCACAGCAGACATCACGCATCACCACAGCACGCGCCACCACAGCACACGCCACCACAGCACACATCACAACAGCACATATCACCACAGCACATATCACCACAGCACATATCACCACAGCACACGCCACCACAGCAGACATCACGCATCACCATAGCACACGCCACCACAGCAGACATCACGCATCACCATAGCACACGCCACCACAGCAGACATCACGCATCACCATAGCACACGCCACCACAGCAGACATCATGCATCACCATAGCACACGCCACCACAGCACACGCCACCACAGCACACGCCACCACAGCAGACATCACGCATCACCACAGCACACACCACCACAGCACATATCACCACAGCACACGCCACCACAGCACATATCACGCATCACCACAGCACACACCACCACAGCACATATCACCACAGCACACACCACCACAGCACACGCCACCACAGCACACGCCACCACAGCACACGCCACCACAGCACACGCCACCACAGCACACGCCACCACAGCACGCATCACCACAGCACGCATCACCACAGCACGCATCACCACAGCACGCATCACCACAGCAGACATCACACGCCACCACAGCACACGCCACCACAGCAGACATCACGCATCACCACACGCCACCACAGCACACGCATCACCACAGCACACGCATCACCACAGCACACGCCTCACCACAGCACACGCCTCACCACAGCAGACATCACGCATCACCACAGCACACGCCACCACAGCACATATCACGCATCACCACAGCACACACCACCACAGCACATATCACCACAGCACATATCACCACAGCACATATCACCACAGCACATATCACCACAGCACATATCACCACAGCACACGCCACCACAGCACATATCACCACAGCACACGCCACCACAGCACATATCACCACAGCACACACCACCACAGCACATATCACCACAGCACATATCACCACAGCACATATCACCACAGCACACACCACCACAGCACATATCACCACAGCACATATCACCACAGCACACGCCACCACAGCACATATCACCACAGCACACGCCACCACAGCACATATCACCACAGCACACACCACCACAGCACATATCACCACAGCACACACCACCACAGCACACGCCACCACAGCACGCATCACCACAGCACGCATCACCACAGCACGCATCACCACAGCAGACATCACACGCCACCACAGCACACGCCACCACAGCAGACATCACGCATCACCACACGCCACCACAGCACACGCATCACCACAGCACACGCATCACCACAGCACACGCCTCACCACAGCACACGCCTCACCACAGCAGACATCACGCATCACCACAGCACACGCCACCACAGCACATATCACGCATCACCACAGCACACACCACCACAGCACATATCACCACAGCACATATCACCACAGCACATATCACCACAGCACATATCACCACAGCACATATCACCACAGCACACGCCACCACAGCACATATCACCACAGCACACGCCACCACAGCACATATCACCACAGCACATATCACCACAGCACACACCACCACAGCACATATCACCACAGCACATATCACCACAGCACATATCACCACAGCACACACCACCACAGCACATATCACCACAGCACATATCACCACAGCACACGCCACCACAGCACATATCACCACAGCACACACCACCACAGCACATATCACCACAGCACACGCCACCACAGCAGCCTTCTCCCCGTTTTACCTCGCCTTACCACATCTCCACGTAACCTTCTCTATGCCTGTCAGCACATCCCCCGGTCCTCATCCCTCGGCTGCACAGCAGAGGCGGCGGCGGTGGTGCTGTGCCGGGCTCAGCCAGCTCGGCCTGTCAGCACATCCCCCGGCTGCACAGCAGGGGCGGCGGAGGTGCTGGGCCCCGTCCGGTCCTCTTCCCGCGGCCGCTGCAGGGGGGGCAGCGGGCGGTGCTGGGAACGTGTCAGCACCCCCTTTCCTCCCGGGGGCTCCTCAGCAGCAGGGGCTTAGCCGACCCCAAACCAAGTCCTCACCCTCGGCACGGCAGCGTTACCATCAGCAGGTAATCCCGAGTGTGACTCGGGGTTACCGCTTCTGAAAGTGAAAGTCAACCCCGAGTTACACTCGGGATTACCGCTAGGCGTCCGGAGCGCTGTTTAGAAGATCCGGCCGGCTTCTAAACAGCGCTCCGGACGCCATTTTAAATCGAATTTGACGATTGTGGTTAAAACCACAATCGTGGCCACAGCAGGGGGCGAATTAATCGAATTAATTCGATTAATCGCCCAGCCCTACCTCCACCCATCAAACCTTCCATAGTTTCACCACCCACTATGGGAAAAACTCCCTTTCTGCACCACGTCCTCGCCAATCACTCATTAATCTCTTTCTATACATTGTTCTTTATCAGAGCTGTGGAGGGATGTGAACAATAAATGCCACATGAGGTAGAATAATACTGCTGCTGTTATTCATCACCTTGTACAGGGGTGGGGAACCTTTTTGCTGCTGGAGGGACATTTGGAAATTCCTACCATCATTTAGGGGCCGCACATCACAATGAAAATTACCGGCTACATTAAATTAATTACCTCACCTAATTTGATGGCTGCAGCTGCTTCTCTGTGTCCTGTGATGTCCGGTGATACCTGATCTTCCAGCTTTGTGTTGGTCTGGAGCGCAGTCCACTCTGTGACAATAAGTTTTGTAAATCAAATACATCACATAGGAAATTGTTATATATACAAAATACAGAACAAAGAGTATATACAGCACTGTAGAGGGCTAGGGGGGACACAGACTGAGGGTGAGCTGAGCTCTGCAGGAGCCACAGGGATGTATGGTCTCTCCCCGGGCCCCCACCCATTGAGGGGGTGAGCTGAGCTCTGGAGCCAGGGGTCACAAGCTTCCAGAAAACGGCAGCGGATCTCGATTACTTATTATTATCAGAGACTCTGGAGAAGAATGCTACTGGCACTATGCCGAGACTATAAGAGCGGGAGCGGCATCCGCTGGGGGTTACCACTGGTACACACACCTCGTACGCACGTGGCTCCACTCCGTACACCTTGTACGCACGCGGCTCCACTCCGTACACCTTGTACGCACGCAGCTCAGCTCCGTACACCTTGTACGCACGCAGCTCAGCTCCGTACACACTCGGTTCCACTCCGTACACCTCGTACACACACGGCTCCGCTCCGTACACCTCATACACACTCGGCTCCACTCCGTACACCTCGTACACACTCGGCTCAGCTCCGTACACCTCGTACACACTCGGCTCAGCTCCGTACACCTCGTACGCACTCGGCTCAGCTCCGTACACCTCGTACGCACGCAGCTCAGCTCCGTACACCTCGTACACACGCAGCTCCGCTCCGTACACCTCGTACACACTCGACTCCGCTCCGTACACCTCGTACACACTCGGCTCCGCTCCGTACACCTCGTACACACTCGGCTCCGCTCCGTACACCTCGTACACACTCGGCTCTGCTCCGTACACCTCGTACACACTCGGCTCTGCTCCGTACACCTCGTACACACTCGACTCTGCTCCGTACACACTCGGCTCTGCTCCGTACACCTCGTAACACACTCGGCTCTGCTCCGTACACCTCGTACACACTCGGCTCCGCTCCGTACACCTCGTACACACTCGGCTCTGCTCCGTACACCTCGTACACACTCGGCTCTGCTCCGTACACCTCGTACACACTCCGCTCTGCTCCGTACACCTCGTACACACTCCGCTCTGCTCCGTACACCTCGTACACACTCCGCTCTGCTCCGTACACCTCGTACACACTCCGCTCTGCTCCGTACACCTCGTACACACTCCGCTCTGCTCCGTACACCTCGTACACACTCCGCTCTGCTCCGTACACCTCGTACACACTCCGCCCTGCTCCGTACACCTCGTACACACTCCGCCCTGCTCCGTACACCTCGTACACACTCCGCCTGCTCCGTACACCTCGTACACACTCCACCCTGCTCCGTACACCTCGTACACACTCCACCCTGCTCCGTACACCTCGTACACACTCACCCTGCTCCGTACACCTCGTACACACTCCACTCTGCTCCGTACACCTCGTACACACTCCACTCTGCTCCGTACACCTCGTACACACTCCACTCTGCTCCGTACACCTCGTACACACTCCACTCTGCTCCGTACACCTCGTACACACTCCACTCTGCTCCGTACACCTCGTACACACTCCACTCTGCTCCGTACACCTCGTACACACTCCACTCTGCTCCGTACACCTCGTACACACTCCACTCTGCTCCGTACACCTCGTACACACTCCACTCTGCTACCGTACACACTCCACTCTGCTCCGTACACCTCGTACACACTCCACCCTGCTCCGTACACCTCGTACACCACTCCACTCTGCTCCGTACACCTCGTACACACTCCACTCTGCTCCGTACACCTCGTACACACTCGACTCTGCTCCGTACACCTCGTACACACTCCACCTGCTCCGTACACCTCGTACACACTCCACTCTGCTCCGTACACCTCGTACACACTCCACTCTGCTCCGTACACCTCGTACACACTCGACTCTGCTCCGTACACCTCGTACACACTCGACTCTGCTCCGTACACCTCGTACACACTCGACTCTGCTCCGTACACCTTGTACACACTCGGCTCTGCGCTGTACACCTCGTACATAAGTGGCTCTGATCTGTACACCTCTTACACGTTGTTCCACTCCGTACACCTCATACGCACACGGCTCCGCTCCACACACATCATGCATACATGGCTCCTCTCCGTACACCTCGTATACATTCGGCTCTGCTACATCCACACTGTAAATCCATCCTGACCACAGATACACTTTACCTCATCCAGCACCATGACAACTGAGGAGCTGATCATGTGACCCCTGACTCCTCCCCTCCAAGTGACGTCATCACAGGTCCTGTAAGAACAGAGCAGCTATGTAGCATACTGCTCTGCAGGTGGAGAACAATGGGGGGGGATCCCGACCTTGGGCACTGCAGCAGGCACCCCCAAACCCTCCCTCCCCCCAAACTGCTGCGCACAGGCCCCATGACACAGACAGCAGCAGAGGGAGAGTGGGCGGGCCAGGGCCCCTGCACTGTGAGGCTGATGTGTGTGTGCACACTGAGTCACACTGTGGGCGGGTGCTGGCAGTGGTGCCGCTCAAGAGTAGGAGAGTCAGCTGTATGTTACAGGCTGTGCTGCGCCCCTGACCCTGTGCATTGAGGCCTGGGATGAGCGTGGATGGGTGGGCCCCACAGGATAATAGAGGGTGGGCGTGCCTGGGCGGCGACTGGGCGGTTCCCTGTGCCTGCTGGCCTGCCCAGCCCCAGCCTGTGTCTGTGTGTGTGACGGTCCCAGCCAGGCTCTCAGCAGGCCAGGTCCGGCCTGGTGGCGTGGGGTGGACGGACGGGGGCGCCGTACACCACGTGCTCATTGCAGCAGTGTTTGAGCAATGGCACGGGCCGGCCAACACCGCACTCTGCCTCGCCCCGCCCCTGGCTGGTGACTCAGAGTCAGGCAGTGCTGCGTAGGAACTAGTCTGTGCCACTGCTGCTGGCCAAAGGGGGCGGGCATCATTGCTCCAAATGGCCCCGCCCACAGCCAGCGCGCTCGGGCCCCCCCTGCTGTTTGTATGGCCACGCCCCCTCCACTTTTCGCCGGGCCCCCTACAGCTGTATGGCTTATAATGCCCTATTGGCGGCCCTGGTCTGCACAAACCCCCGACCTGGAGTGTGTAGTGTTGGATGCAGGTGTGTGGGTGCCAGGTAGTGTTTCCTCCTTACCCGAGAGAAGGGGTACCACACCTCTGGCTGAGGTGCAGTACCTCTGTGGTGACTAGAGAATCAGGGGCGCCACATGTGCATACAGTATATTCTTTTATACAGAAGATACCCAGGTTATACACACTGTACATATATAATTATATACAGGAGATGTCCAGGTTATACAGGCTGTACATATATAATTATATACAGGAGATGTCCAGGTTATACAGGCTGTACATATATAATTATATACAGGAGATGTCCAGGTTATACAGGCTGTACATATTAATTATATACAGGAGATGCCCAGGTTATACCAGCTGTACATATATAATTATATACTGGAGATGTCCAGGTTATACCGGCTGTACATATATAATTATATACAGGGGATGTCCAGGTTATACCAGCTGTACATATATAATTATATACAGGAGATGTCCAGGTTATACCAGCTGTAGGTATATAAATATATACAGGAGATGCCCAGGTTATACCGGCTGTACATATATAATTATATACAGGAGATGTCCAGGTTATACCGGCTGTACATACATAATTATATACAGGAGATGCCCAGGTTATACCAGCTGTACATATATAATTATATACAGGAGATGTCCAGGTTACACCAGCTGTACATATATAATTATATACAGGAGATGCCCAGGTTATACCGGCTGTACATATATAATTATATACAGAAGATGTCCAGGTTATACCAGCTGTACATATATAATTATATACAGGAGATGTCCAGGTTATACCGGCTGTACATATATAATTATATACAGGAGATGTCCAGGTTATACCAGCAGTACATATATAATTATATACAGGAGATGTCCAAGTTATACCGGCTGTACATATATAATTATATACAGGAGATGTGCAGGTTATACCGGCTGTACATATATAATTATATACAGGAGATGTCCAGGTTATACCAGCTGTACATATATAATTATATACAGGAGATGCCCAGGTTATAGCAGCTGTACATATATAATTATATACAGGAGATGTCCAGGTTATACCAGCTGTACATGTATAATTATATACAGGAGATGTCCAGGTTATACCGGCTGTATATATATAATTATATACAGGAGATGCCCAGGTTATACCGGCTGTACATATATAATTATATGCAGAAGATGTCCAGGTTATACCGGCTGTACATATATAATTACATACAGGAGATGCCAGGTTATACCGGCTGTACATATATAATTATATACAGGAGATGCCCAGGTTATACCAGCTGTACATATATAATTATATACAGGAGATGTCCAGGTTATACCGGCTGTACATATATAATTATATACAGGAGATGTCCAGGTTATACCAGCTGTACATATATAATTATATCCAGGAGATGTCCAGGTTATATCAGCTGTACATATATAATTATATACAGGAGATGCCCAGGTTATACTGGCTGTACATATATAATTATATACAGGAGATGTCCAGGTTATACCAGCTGTACATATATAATTATATACAGGAGATGTCCAGGTTATACCAGCTGTACATATATAATTATATACAGGAGATGTCCAGGTTATACCGGCTGTACATATATAATTATATACAGGAGATGTCCAGGTTATACCGGCTGTACATATATAATTATATACAGGAGATGTCCAGGTTATACCGGCTGTACATATATAATTATATACAGGAGATGCCCAGGTTATACCGGCTGTACATATATAATTATATACAGGAGATGCCCAGGTTATACCAGCTGTACATATATAATTATATACAGGAGATGTCCAGGTTATACCAGCTGTACATATATAATTATATACAGGAGATGCCCAGGTTATAGCAGCTGTACATATATAATTATATACAGGAGATGTCCAGGTTATACCAGCTGTACATGTATAATTATATACAGGAGATGTCCAGGTTATACCGGCTGTATATATATAATTATATACAGGAGATGCCCAGGTTATACCGGCTGTACATATATAATTATATGCAGAAGATGTCCAGGTTATACCGGCTGTACATATATAATTACATACAGGAGATGCCAGGTTATACCGGCTGTACATATATAATTATATACAGGAGATGCCCAGGTTATACCAGCTGTACATATATAATTATATACAGGAGATGTCCAGGTTATACCGGCTGTACATATATAATTATATACAGGAGATGTCCAGGTTATACCAGCTGTACATATATAATTATATCCAGGAGATGTCCAGGTTATATCAGCTGTACATATATAATTATATACAGGAGATGCCCAGGTTATACTGGCTGTACATATATAATTATATACAGGAGATGTCCAGGTTATACCAGCTGTACATATATAATTATATACAGGAGATGTCCAGGTTATACCGGCTGTACATATATAATTATATACAGGAGATGCCCAGGTTATACCGGCTGTACATATATAATTATATACAGGAGATGTCCAGGTTATACCGGCTGTACATATATAATTATATACAGGAGATGCCCGGGTTATATCGGCTGTACATACGGTATATATATTTAATATAAACTCACGTTTAAGTAGACTGAGGGATATTATCATGCTCCAGCAGTGAAGGAATCTCATTTTCAGTATCTGGTAGTAACTCACAGACACCATTATATAATATACAGTTTTCTTCCTGTTATGTAGTTTTGAACGGAAAAAAAATGACCAGATCACAAAGAAACCACAATGAGCACAAAGACTGTAGACCGGCTGAAGTTTCATTTCTTCGAGGACTCAACACATATGAACAAAGTTAAATGCTTTGTTCACCTTCACACAGAATATGTTTCATTGCTCATTCATCTCTGAAGTGTTCAACTATATAGAGTCTTCATTAAATATTGTATACCATTTTGCTACTGCAGAGGTGTGTGATTCCCCTAAACGGTTACAAATCCATTCTTGCACCTAGTACCAACATATTTCTTTAGTTATCTTATTCCATTTCTCAAAAAAAAACATGGAGGGGGCACAATGTGGAGAGGAGAGAAAGCATGTATAGTTTTAGGGAGGGCAGAGAAACCAGAAGGAAGCTATCCTCATATATAGAAGTAAGTGAAGACAGCAGAACTCTGGATAAATAGATGGCACCCCACCAGGTAGGCCGTGACCAGAGGTACTGCACTCCTCCATTAGAGGGAGAGTTGAGCCTCTGGTCTCCAGGTAGTGGGATGGTGTAGTTGAGCTTCACACAAAACACTTAGGACCCCAGGACGGTGGGTGGACCCAGAGGGAGGACCCAGGTGTAGCTGGGAGGGAAAAGTGGAGAGTAGGAAAAGGAGTAGTAGAGTGGAGGAGAGACCATCGGAGAGAAAGGAGTGGAGTGGAAGTCGGGAGTGTAGGGGCAGTGTGGTGGCGGCTCCCACGGGCTGGAGCATGACCATGCTCGCCCCAGGAGGGAAAGACTGAAAGGTGTAGAGGATGAAAGGACTGGTGGACGACACAGGGACCTGGCCCTGAACATGGCACGAATGTTTTATGCCCAAAGTGTTGAACCGGAGGCCCCAAGCTTCTAAGGGGAGCTGTGGCCGAACACCCAACACAACTCGGAAAAGGCGGCCGAACTAGGGAGCAGTGCCCAGAAGGGGTACAACAGAGCACCCGTGGCTGTCGGTACCTGAGCTACATGCTGCAAGGGCGCTAAGTGAGGAGTGGTAAGACCAGCTTATAGCATGAAGGGACCACCGGAGACAGAAACACTTAGTGAGAGAGGAAGGAACACCAACCGAGGCTCTACTACACTAACCCAGTTTGGAGACAACGCTGAACCGAAGGCTGGCAAGGGATGTACCTGGCGGCCATGCTGAAACAACTGAGTAAAGGTAAGAGAACTCCAGCTGTGCTGTGTCAGACTTTCTTAAGCGGCGACCACCGGCTGAAGAGGCAGCATGAGACATTGTGGTGCTGATGACCCACTGAACACCTGCCAAGGTACGAACTGACTGCTCCATCTTACTGCCCTGGGGACTGTGCTCCACCTGCGGGAAGTGGAACCATCTAAGCTGCCGGTCACCATCTCCAGAGGACCTGAAGCAGCGGCAGCCACCCTGGCCACACACCGCAGGTGTCGTCACGAATACCCCTATTCCCTGTAATCCCTGTCATCTACCCCCCGTTAAAATGACACCGCCAAGATCACGGGAACGGGTCTCGGCCCCGTCTGTCCCGTGAAAAGAATCGAGAAGTGAAGAACAACTGCTGCCCGGTAACCGAATACCTCAGGCCCTGGAGTGGGCATGTCGTACTCAGTTTACCTCTGACATATTTAGTGCTATCATGGCATTCTGATCCAGCTTTTGTGGCATCTCAAGGGTTAATGTGCCACAGAAACATCAACACAGGTTTACTCCCCACACAACACTACACTAGAAAGTGGGAGGAGCTTAGGTGGCACCTGCACTAGTGGGAGGAGCTAAGTTGTTTACCACAGAGCAAGAGTGACAGTTAGTTCAGTTTAGTCTGGAGCAGGAGCAGAGCCAAGTGTCAGTGGAGGTCCTGAGAGGTCTGAGGAGAGGAGACAGAGGAACAGAGGAACATACCCGGGATAAAGAGTTACCCCAAAAACTTGAGCCCAGGGAGGCGCTTAAGACGGATACCGGATCCGAGGCTGTGCCTGAGACAGACAGGACAGTAAACACCGGCATAGTGAAGGTCCACCATCTTCACAGCACCATACCAAAGCAACACGGAGGAGTCAGTGACACAGAGGACTCAAGTTGCCCAGCATATTGGTACCCGTGAGTAGAGACAGGGCCAGCAGTACAGCTACAAGCAGCAGCAGGGCCACACACAGCGCTTAAGTAGGAAGCCAAGGACCCGGTCAGGGTGAGAGCAACCTGGTACAGACTCCGTGGACAATATTGTGATATACCATCTGCAAGTAAAGACTTGGAAAACAACAGAAACTGTGAGTGTGTGTGATCCTTATACTGAAGCCCCACTTGCCCTCATATACTGCAATTACCTCTACTCTCATCATCTCTACTGCTACCCCTACTCTCCTGCAGCATCAATAACTATCCTCACAGACTTTAACTACTACTACCATTGCCCCGGGAAACCCAGTTCTGCCCACAGGAACTATTCTATCCAAGCTGCTATCCCATCATCCCCGGAGGTTCTGCAGCAGCGGCGGCCCCATTACTGGACGCATATAGTGGGTGGCGTCACGAGTGACAAATCCCCTGTAAATAACCCCCCATTTTCTGATCATCATAATGGGAGACCCAGACAATGGGGTTTAGGGCTCTGCCCTCCGGAGGTCACACTAGGTACTACAAGTTTGTAGACACCGCCTCCTCCGCTTATAAACCCCCACCGTAGGAGACATCCTCAGTTTTAAACTTAGTGTGCTCGGAGGATCACGCTTTGCTTGCACTTCACTGCATTCTCACAGCTTACGTGATGGCGTATGAAGACAAGGTAAAATGGTCCCATTCGGGATCCTCGACAGCCTCCCCGCTCACCCTTGTGGAACACGCTGGTGGAGGTACCGGAGGGCTTTTAGCCTGGACACTTTAGTGTTCTCCCGGTACGCTGTCGCGCTCCTTTCCTTTCCATCCCTCCATGGAGGCTCTGGATAGGGGGAGCCTGGAGCCTTGCACAGCTCCGCTCCGTCCGAGGCCTCCCTAAATGGTGCTTACAGACCGGACGGAGCCAGCCCAGTCCGAGGCCTCCCTAAATGGTGCTTACACTCCGGACTGGTGCTGTACCCCTGTCCGAGGCCTCCCTAAAGGTGCTTACAGACCGGACCGGCACTGAGGCACCTGGTGTGTCTCCTGTGTGCCTGGGGGTAGTGTCTGTCACTGTGGTGTCATGACACTCAGACCGCGCGGTTACCCTCGGGTCCGCGGTTCTGGCGGTGACCCTGTGCTGGGGTCACCCTGGCTGACCGCCCTGTGTTTTCACAGGGGCTGAGGCTGTAGACTGCGGGTGTTTTTATGTGTACATGCAGTCTGAGAGTGTGTGTGGTGATATTCACTCTCGTTTTCCCGCGCTGCGGGCTCCGGCACCTCCATTGCTGAGGCAGTCTGGAGGAGGAGGAGGCAGCCCTTATGGTGACATCACCGCTGGGCGTGTTGTGTGTTCTTCCCGCGTGTTCCTGGCTCCGCCCACATCTTCACTGTCGGCGGCCATCTTCTCCCTCACTTCCCGGCTGGGATCTGAACGGCAGCGCGTGGCTGCACTTGCAAGGGAGACCGGAACTCGCGGAGGTCACACACACACACCGCTTCCTCCTACCGCTTTACTGCGGTCGGTAAGCCACCGGGATTCCCGGTTTGTTTGTGAACTTTGGCTTATATTCCCCTCACTGTGGAGATGTCCTCAGCTGGGAAGCATGCTGCTAAGGCGGCTGTGGCCACCATTGTCTGTACTACATGCAACGGGACACTGGTGGAGGGGTCCTGCAATAACTGCGGGCGCCCAGAGGCCCGATCTGCTACTATTGAGTCTGCAAATCCGGGATTATACCCTGAGGTTCAGGTGATCCCAGGGCCATGGGAAACGCAGAATAAGATCAATGAATCTCTGCTGTCCCAGATGTCCTCCATGTCACAAACCCTGGAGGCACTGCATAGGAGACTGGAAAACCCAGCTACTCCTCCTAGTTACCCCCGGGTGTCTCTTACTTCTGCTGTAAGACCCCCTAAGCGAGCCCGTGAGGCCTCTCCTGAGCTCCAGACTCTCTCTGAGGAGGAGCGTTCCTCTGATGGTGAGGAAGATGATGGGGGTTCTACTCTTGGGTCTATGTCTGAACCTCCAGATGGGGTGGAGGATCTGGTGTCCTCCATCAATGAGACATTGCGTCTTGTCACTCCTCCTGAGGAGGTGACTGTACACCCCAAGGAGATCTATCAATGGCTGCGGCCAGAGGCTAGACCAAGTGGCTCCTTCATGGACCACACTAATTTCGGAAGGGTGATTAAAGCTCCCAGGTTGCATCCTGGGCGGCGTTATGTCCGTAAAACTAAGGACAATCGCTTTCCCTTTCCCCAGGAGGCGCTCCAGGAATGGTCGCAGTCTCCCAAGGTGGATGCTTCCATGACTAGGATTGCTGCGCGCTCCTTGTTTTCTGCCTCTGATAGCTCCTCGTTGAAGGATGCTACTGATAGACAGGTCGAGCAACTCGCCAAGTCTTCCTATGAGGCTGTGGGGTCTTCATTTGCCCCTAATTTTGCCGCAGTCTGGACCCTCCAAGCGATCACTATCTGTTTGGATGGTATCACTGATCTAGCTAGGTCCAGCCCAGAGGTCCTGGCTCTCACTGAGAGAGCAAGGGCCTATGCGGACTATGCCAGGACGGCATCTTTGGAAACTGCCACTCGCTCTGCTGTGGCCTCGGCCAATGCAATTGCGATCCGCAGGCTTTTGTGGCTGCGTCTCTGGGACTCAGATGCCACATCTAAGAAGATTTTACAAAATCTTCCGTTCGCTGGTGACAGGCTTTTTGGCACCGAACTGGATAAATTGATAAAGGATTCTGCTGAGTCTAAGATACCGCAGAATAAGCCTAAGCCACGGTACACCGTGAAAAGGAACCCTAAGCAGTGGTCCTTTCGCTCCGGTTCACAGTCATCAACGGCGTCCACTCGCTCAGACCGAGGGGGCAAGCCTGCTACTCAGTGGCGTTCCAAGAGTCGTCAGAAGAAGCCGGCGGGGGCAGCGGCTGCCACCCCCAAGCCCGCTTCTACATGACTCGCTCTCTCATCCTGCCTCCCCACAGGTGGGGGGCCGCCTGTCCCGCTTTCAGGACACGTGGCTTCTTCACATTCAAGATCAGTGGGTTCGAGACGTAGTCTCAAGAGGATACAGGATAGAGCTGACGTCACAACCAATACACCGATTCCATCGGTCGGTTCCATCTCCAGAAAAGGCTCAGGCTTTTTACCTGGTGTTGGAGGGACTCCGCAGAGACGGAGTGGTGGTCCCTGTGCCCACGGAAGAGAGGTTCAGGGGTTTTTACTCCAACCTCTTTATTGTCCCAAAAAAGGACGGCTCTTTTCGCCCGGTTTTGGACCTCAAGTTGTTCAACCGTCACGTGTTGGTTCGGAAGTTCCGCATGGAATCCCTGCGCTCCGTGATCGCGGCTGTGTCACAGGGAGACTTCCTAGCGTCCATCGATATCAGGGACGCTTACCTTCACATCCCCATTGCACCAGCTCATCAGCGCTGGTTGAGATTCGCAGTGGGGGAAGAGCACTTCCAATTTGTGGCACTGCCATTCGGGCTAGCCTCAGCACCACGGGTGTTCACAAAGGTGATGGCCTCCATGATGGCTCTCCTGCATGCGCAGGGACACGCCGTCATACCCTATTTGGACGACCTGTTGGTCAGGGCGCCATCGGAAGACCTTTGTCGGGTAAGCCTGGAGGTGACCATGAAGTCCCTGGAACGGTTCGGGTGGCTTATCAACATTCAGAAGTCGACCCTGGTTCCGACCCAGTCATTGACATATCTGGGCATGGACTTCCACACGGACTCGGCCCTGGTGTCCCTACCTCAAGCCAAGCAGCTTGCGATCCAATCAGGAGTGCAGAATGTCCTCCTGTCTCCACAGTCATCCCTGCGGGTATTGATGAGACTGGTGGGTCGCATGGTAGCGGCGATAGAGGCGGTGCCGTTCGCACAGTTTCGCCTCCGTCCTCTCCAGCTGGAGATTCTTCACAGATGGGACAAGAGGACGATCTCTCTGAATCGGCTGGTGACACTGTCACAACCGACCAGGGACTCCCTGCAGTGGTGGCTCCTGCCACTTCACCTGTCACGGGGCCGGTCCTTCCTAAAACCGTCATGGTTAGTGGTGACCACCGACGCCAGTCTGAAGGGCTGGGGGGCGGTGTTCTTGCACCACAGGGCTCAAGGCCTCTGGACTCGGTCGGAGTCGGCGTTGCAGATCAACGTGCTGGAGATCAAGGCGGTCTATCTGGCGCTACTGGCGTTTCAGAAATTCTGTCAGGACAGCCCATTCGGGTACAGTCCGACAATGCGACGGCCGTCGCCTACATAAATCATCAGGGAGGGACCAGAAGTGCTCAGGCCCTCGCCGAAGTCCACCGCATTCTACTCTGGGTGGAGGAAAACGGCTGCCTGATCTCCGCAGTTCACATCCCAGGGGTCGAGAACTGGGAGGCCGACTATCTGAGCCGACAGGGGATGGACGCCGGAGAGTGGTCTCTACATCCAGACGTCTTCCGGGACATCTGCGGCAGGTGGGGCACTCCGGACGTGGACCTGATGGCCTCACGGCTGAATCATCAGGTGCCCCAATACATGGCAAGGTCTTGGGATCCCCAGTCTCTGGGGGCGGACGCCCTGATTCTGGGCTGGTCCAGATTCCAGCTGCCATATGTGTTTCCGCCTCTGGCTCTGATTCCCAGGGTCCTGTGGAAGATCAGGACGGAATGCAGAGTGGCCATTCTAGTGGCTCCAGATTGGCCCAGGAGGTCTTGGTACCCGGACCTGTGGCAACTGTCAGGCGGACTCGGGTGGGCCCTTCCAGAACGCGCAGATCTACTCGCGCAAGGGCCATTCTTCCACCTCAATTCCAGGGCTCTCAGATTGACTGCATGGCTCTTGAGGCCTGGCTGCTGACATCCAGAGGTTTCTCTCCTACAGTGGTTGCCACTATGAATCGGGCAAGGAAACCTGTTTCCAGGAAGATATACCACAGAACGTGGAAAATCTTTTTTACCTGGTGTGCCTCTGGTGGCCGCTCACCGTGGCCTTTGTCTATCCCGACATTGCTGGCCTTCCTACAGTCGGGGTTGGAGTTGGGATTATCCCTTGGCTCTCTGAAAGGTCAAGTATCAGCACTTTCAGTGCTGTTTGACAGGCGCTTGGCGCTCCTCCCGAAGGTACGTCAATTTCTGCAGGGGGTGTCTCGGGTGGTCCCGCCCTATAGGCGACCTCTGGACCCTTGGGATCTAAACATGGTCCTGACGACACTGCAGAAACCGCCGTTTGAGCCACTGAGAGACATCTCTCTCTCTCGTCTGTCCCAGAAGGTGGTCTTTCTGGTGGCGATTACGTCTCTGAGAAGGGTCTCAGAATTGGCTGCACTCTCGTGCAAGTCACCCTTTCTGGTGGTTCACCAGGACAAGGTGGTGTTGCGCCCACGGCCTGAATTCTTGCCGAAGGTGGTTTCAACATTCCACTTGAACCAGGAGATTGTTCTCCCATCATTTTGCCCCGCTCCCGTTCATCAGGTTGAGCGCGACCTCCATACTCTGGACCTCGTGAGAGCGGTACGCATTTATGTGTCCAGGACCGCCTCCTTTAGGAGTTCGGATTCCTTATTTGTCCTCACGATGGGTCGCTGTAAGGGGTCCGCGGCTTCCAAGTCGACCTTGGCCAGATGGATCAAGGCTCCCATTCAGGAGGCTTACCGGTCTTCTGGTTTGCCTCTCCCGGTGGGTTTGAAGGCACACTCTACTAGAGCTGTAGGTGCCTCTTGGGCCTTGCGACATCGAGCGTCTGCTCTACAGGTGTGTCAAGCGGCCACTTGGTCCAGCCTGCACACTTTCTCTAAGCACTATATGGTGCATGCCCATGCCTCTGCGGATGCGAGTTTGGGCAGGCGGGTTCTCCAGGCGGCGGTTGCCCACCTTTAAAAGGGAACCATGTGTTATCCGTCTTGTTGAGGAACTCTTCCCGCCCTGGGGTATTGCTTTAGGACATCCCCATTGTCTGGGTCTCCCATTATGATGATCAGAAAAAAGAGAATTTTGTTTACGTACCGTAAATTCTTTTTTCTTGAATCATCAATGGGAGACCCAGCACCCACCCAGTTGTTCCGTTGCATATTTTGCAATTGTTCTGTTCTCTGTTGAGACAGTGTTTGCCGGGTTGTTGAACCGTCTGTGCACGGCATTCTTCCCGATGTTTCGGGTGTGGTTTAATTTCTCCTCGCAGCTTATGGACTAAACTGAGGATGTCTCCTACGGTGGGGGTTTATAAGCGGAGGAGGCGGTGTCTACAAACTTGTAGTACCTAGTGTGACCTCCGGAGGGCAGAGCCCTAAACCCCATTGTCTGGGTCTCCCATTGATGATTCAAGAAAAAGAATTTACGGTACGTAAACAAAATTCTCTTTTTTATTGTGCGGGCCCGGGACACGGTCCGGACCAGGACCGCCGTACCATCCCCCAGCAGTACCCCGGTCCAGCACCGAGTACCCCGTCCCAGTGGGCTCCACAACCTGGCATCACGAACAGGATCTACCGTGCCCGGTACCGGGCATTGTGTGCCGTGATTAGTGACTGTTTTATATCTGCCGCCATCTGCCGCCATTGCTGGGCGCGCGGCAACCTGAATTGTAACTGCGCCACAAATACTGTAAATTTCAGAATCCGCCATTGCAGAGCGCGCGACGTGCAGGAAGAAAAAAAAATGTTCACCGCTCTGACGTCATCCGGAAGGGAAGAGAATCCCTGGTGCGCAGCGGAACCTTTGTTAGACATCCGGATGGAAGCGGAAGACGGAGGGCGGATATTAACTAAGGGGGCCCAAGATGTCGCAGCCCAATGCACAAGGCGGCAACGGAACAGCCGGTGGAGCTGCAGCGCCGGACCCAGCGATAATACCTGGCGGTGCAGCGGCGCAAGGAACAGCAACCATAATGCCATTCCTGATGCCGTATACTCCAGGGGCAATGTGGCTGCCCCAATACTCCGGTGAGCCTAATACACTAACTGACTTTATGCTAAAGATAAAGGAATATTATGTGATGTATCCCCTCACTGAAGCCCAGCGTGTAGGAATGATAATGGGACAGTTAACGGGCAATGCACGGCGTGAGGTTGCGTCCTGGCTGGACACAGATAAGGACACTGTAGAGCATCTAGCAGCTAGACTGAAAGCAACTTTTGAATCTACTGTTGATACCCGGGCTAAGATGAGGTTCTTTGCATGCCACCAGAAACCTAAACAGAGTGCCAGAGACTTCGCCTTGAACCTGCAGGAAGCACTCAAAGCCCTTAAGCTGGCAGAACCTGCTTTAGCCCCGGGAGCTGATAAAATGCTATTTGACTAATTCATAGAGGGCCTCCATTCCCCTTCCCACCGAGGACAGTTAAGCATGATACTGCTGCAGAACCCTGACATGACATTTACTGAGCTGAAAGATAGAGCTATCCATTTGCAGCAGCTGGAAGAGCCACGGGAGCTAGCAACTGTCCTTGACACTGCAGCAGCACCTCAGCAGCCGGCAGCGCCAGCGACATCTGCCATGTCAGCAACTGCTGCTGAGACTGGAGAACTAATTTCTAATGCCGCAATCAATCAAAAGCTAGATGCCCTGACAGACATCGTGATCTCCATGGCCAAGGTCATCAAGGAACTGCGAGAGTCAAAGCCTGCACCCAAGACCAAGTCGGCGACCATCAGAGAGGATGTCCAGTGGACGAGGTCCAGAAGATACCCAGCAGCAAGAGGACGACCCAGCGATCGCTACCAACCAGATGGACAGCCCATTTGCCGTCGTTGCCAGAAACCAGGCCATCTTGCTCGTGAGTGTCCTTTAAACGACGATTCCCTGGGCAGGCGGGCCACTCCCCAAGAATTAACACTCAAGGCCCCTCAGCCTGGTATGACAGATTCGTGGGAGGAAAACCGGTGATCCCTATTGTGTTGGATGGCATTCCTTTTAGTGCCTTGCTGGATACCGGGTCTCAAATAACATCCATCCCACATGTTCTTTATAAAAGGTACTGGGCTGATTCAGACATTACTAATGCGCCAGATGACTCTAACTTTGAGGTATGGGCTAGTAATGGACAGGTAATACCAAAGGTTGGATTTAGAGAGATGAATATTCAGGTTGGGAAGGTAGAATTGCAGAACCAGGGTGTTATAATCATCGATGTTAACCGGCGAATACGTGAACCCGTGATGCTGATAGGAATGAATGTAATTGAGAAATGTTTTTCCGAAGTGTTAAGTGTTTTGCAGCAAATCGCCGAGACTGCCGGAACTGGACAACAGAGGCTTCTGCACAAAGAGATCAAAGCCCTGATGTTGAAGCAACAGGTAGAAATCTCCGGAGGTGAGATCGGCAGTGTACGAGTAAGTGATCTAATACCCATTGTAATACCTCCCAAAACTGAAATGTTGGTGTGGTGTAGAGCCGCAATAGGCATTAAAGGGCAAGACTATCAAGCCCTGGTAGAACCCGTGTACCCAGACAGCAGACCCACCATACTCACAGCGAGAGGAGTAGTTGACGTACACAGGGGAAGAGTGCCATTACGCCTATTGAACTGCGGAGAAGATGAGGTCACATTACCTAAGTGTGCTACCATGGCTAAGTTGTACACGGTTGATAACAATAACATCACAGCCGCCGAGCCCTTGAACCCGTCATGTCAGGCGGATGACAATGGCTCAGAGGGGAAGCTGGAGGATTGGTGCCAAAAGTTGCATGTAGGTACCAGTTCTACACCTCCCCGTCACAAGCATGGAGTATACCGGGTAGTGAAGGAATATAAGCAAATATTCAGTAAACACCCGTTAGACTTTGGGCAGATTAAAGGGGTAGAGCACACTATACCCACAGGTAACCATCAGCCTATAAAAGAGAGGTATAGACCAATACCACCCGCTCACTACCAAACCACCAAAGACATGCTCAGAGAAATGAAATCTGCAGGGGTAATAAGAGACAGTTGTAGCCCCTGGGCAGCACCTCTAGTGTTAGTTAAAAGATGGATGGGACCATGAAAATGTGCGTAGATTACCGGCAGATTAATCGCATCACACATAAGGATGCATACCCATTACCTAGGATTGAGGAGTCATTAGCTGCATTAAAATCTGCTAACTACTTTTCCACCCTTGATCTGACTAGTGGGTACTGGCAGGTTCCTGTGGCCAAGGCCGACAAGGAGAAGACAGCGTTTACTACGCCGATGGGCCTCTGTGAGTTTAATTGTATGCTGTTCGGACTCTGCAACGCACCCGGTACCTTCCAACGTCTGATGGAGAGCTGCTTAGGACACAAGAACTTTGAAAGTGTCCTCCTGTACTTAGATGACGTCATAGTCTATTCCAAGACGTATGAGCAACATCTACAAGATCTGGCAGAAGTGTTCGAAGCCCTATCGAAATACGGCATGAAGATCAAGCCATCCAAGTGTCACCTTCTCAAACCAAAGGTACAGTACCTGGGACACGTCGTGAGTTTAGAGGGAGTAGTACCGGATCCTTATAAAGTCACAGTGATAAGGGATTGGCCAAGACCTACAAACGTTAAAGAAGTGAGGCAATTCCTGGGCCTGGTAGGCTATTATAGAAAATTTATCAGAGGATTCACGAAGCTAGCAGCTTCTCTGCAAGACATTCTAGTAGGACGATCAAAGAAGACTTCATCCTGTAATTTCCTGACACGATGGGATGAGGAAAGAGAAGATTCCTTCAATAAGCTGAAAAGTGCACTGACGGGAGAAGAGATCCTGGCATACCCTGATTACCATCAACCCTTCATTCTATACACAGATGCCAGCAACGTTGGACTGGGAGCAGTATTGTCGCAGAAGCAAGGAGGCAAAGAAAGAGTTATTGCCTTTGCAAGTAGGAAGCTCCGGCCTACAGAAAGAAATCCCGAGAACTACAGCTCCTTCAAGTTAGAACTACTGGCAGTAGTTTGGGCTGTGACTGAACGTTTTAAACATTACTTGGCAGGTGCAGAATTCACCATCTTCACGGATAACAACCCGTTGACTCACCTGGATACAGCGAAACTAGGAGCTCTGGAGCAGCGATGGATAGCCCGGCTATCTAATTACAACTTTGTCATCAAATACAGAGCAGGTCGCAAGAACGGGAACGCAGATGCCTTGTCACGGATGCCGCACCTGAAAGACGTGGAAGAGGAACCGGAAGTGTTGGAAGAGATTGAACTACCGGCCTTTCATCGTTCAAAGGTAGAAGATTATCAACCCGGCGCCTACCAAAGAAAGCAGGAAGTAAATCTTAACCCGTTAAGACACTACGGATGGGCCGAAGCCCAAGATAATGATCCAGCCGTGAAGCTAGTGAAAGAACTGCTTACACAACAACGCGCATACCCTGATCAGAATGCCCCAGCTGAAGCTATACAGCTATGGAAAGATAGAGGCAAGTTGTTTCTACATGAAGGGAAGCTCTGCAGAACGTATACCAATCCTAAAACGCATGAACTAGTCTGGAAGATTATCGTGCCCAAGAGAGCCACTCAAATGGTCTTAGAAGCTTATCATGATGGTGCAGGTCATTTTGGATGGAAGAAGTTAGAAGCGATCCTGAGAGAAAGATTTTATTGGGTTGGCATGAGAAAATCCATTGAACTATGGTGCAGAAGATGTGCAGCTTGCAACCTCAGAAAGAAGGATCCACAGAAAGCTCCGCTTCAACCAATAGTAACCAAGCAGCCACTCGAGCTAGTCGCATTAGACCACGTCAAGTTGTCACCAAGCCGGTCAGGCTATGTCTATGCCTTAACCATCGTGGACCATTACTCACGCTTCTTAGTGGTGGTACCCGTCAAAGATCTGACAGCGAAGACGGCAGCAAAAGCATTTCAGACGCATTTCTGTAGACCACATGGTTACCCAGAACAAGTCCTTGCAGACCAAGGTCCAGCTTTTGAATCAGAACTATTCAAGGAATTCTGCAATATGTACGGTTGTAAGAAGATTCGCACAACAACGTATCATTCCCAAACAAATGGTCTATGCGAGAAGATGAATCATATCGTAATCGAACTGTTAAAGACCTTACCAGAGTCAGAAAGAAACCAGTGGCCAGATAAATTACCTGATTTGGTAGACTTATACAACCATGTCCCCGTGAGTTCTACAAACTGCACTCCAGCATACCTTGTGCGTGCAAGACCCGGTAAGCTACCAATTGATCTAGAAATGGGAATCGTAAAACCAGATACAGAAGTAGAAGAAGAATCAGATTGGGATACCAAACGTCAGAAGCAGTATCAACAAGTTCAAGAATGTGTAGAGAGAAATCTTCAGCAAGCAAGAGCAAGACAAGAGAAGACCTTTAACAAGCATGCTCAAGCAATGCCATTACAAGAAGGTGATCAAGTTCACAAGAGAAAGAGACGCACTGACAAACTGGATAATCAGTGGGAAACCGTCCCATACACAGTCTTACCATCTAACCTAGACAATGTTAAAACCTGTTTGATAAGCAAAGATGAAGGAAGAACTTCAGCAGTCGTATCTCGTGATCAACTTAAATTGTGTCCTGAAACACTGAAGACACCTGAAGTAAGAGAACCCGTACAGGTCCAACCTATTAAAGAAAAAGAAGAAGTTTTCCACGCGGTACTAGGAGATTTCCCTAAAACATGGCCAAATTACCATGGAGCAGTTCTCGTACCAATGATTGCATTCCCTTCAATGGTGGAACCAACACCAGAACCCGTGTTACCTGAAGAAGTCCCAAGACCTGAAGAACTGGAAGTAGAACCTGTAGAGGAAGAATCAATTCCTGGTCCCAGTGAGCTTGCCAGTCCTACAGTCAGATCTTCATCTAACATAGTACCAAACACTGCAAATAGGTACATGCCTACCAGCACCAATAGGCTACATGCAAGTAGTATACCCGTGTTACGCAGATCCGAGCGTAGTACCAGAGGTCAGTTACCAGCTAGGTACAGGGATTAAAAGGTCAAGTTAACTGTAAAATATAAATATGTTTGTGTAAATATAGATTGAACCCGGTAAACAAATGTACATAGTTAATGCAACGTTAAAAAAGCCCAGTACCTACAGAGACTATCCTGTATGAACTTCTTGCATAATCTTCAAACTTTTTCCTTTTATTTTAATTTTTATGGACCATACTACCACGGACTGGTTGTGGTATAAACTTTCTTATATATTCATCAGCCCGGAGGCAAAAGACTAAACCCCCGGAAGGACTGCTTTTTGAATTTTTGGACTGTTTTTGAAGTTTAGTGATTTTTGTGATTTTCACTTTTAAGTCTTTGTAAATATTAATTGTATTAATTGTTTGTTCTTTATTGTTCCACAGTCCCGGAGTACTGTCTTTAACTAAGGGGGAATGTGGCACCCCAAGGGTTAATGTGCCACCGAAACATCAACACAGGTTTACTCCCCACACAACACTACACTAGAAACTGGGAGGAGCTTAGGTGGCACCTGCACTAGTGGGAGGAGCTAAGTTGTTTACCACAGAGGAAGAGTGACAGTTAGTTCAGTTTAGTTGAGTCTGGAGCAGGAGCAGAGCCAAGTAGAAGTGGAGGTCCTGAGAGGTGTGAGGAGAGGAGACAGAGGAACAGAGGAACATACCCGGGATAAAGAGTTACCCCAAAAACTTGACCCCGGGGAGGCGCTTAAGACGGATACCGGATCCGAGGCTGGTAAAGCCACTGCTGCAATCGGGACCTCTGGGGATGATGGGGGTAGCAGCTGTGATGGTTTTGCTCTCCATGGAAGAGCAGGTCCCCAGGGCAAACGTAAAGTTTGTGGACGTGGTTTGGAGAAATGGAAGGCCAGCGGGCAGAGCTGGCTGTTTGCAGGGATCAGAGACACTCTCAGACAGGCTCCTGCTGCCCGCTCGGTGTTTCAGTCTACCTCTCCTCAGATGAAGAATTAACAGTCTGACACAATAATGAGTTTCAGCCTGGTTTACTTGGCTTCTCTCTTCAGACGTTACAAGTTACAAGCCAGTACAGTGGGCGGCTCCGGTAGTCTTTTACCAGCCGGGATGGCTCGTCCAGGTCACCCTCTTTTCTGTTCCTTTCCATGGGCCTTTCCTCTTAGCGCCTGCACGCGCCTCCGCACGCAAAGCTACGATCCAGCGGCCACTGGCCTTCGTTGGGCAACCGACCTAGTTCTCTTTGCTGCGTCGGGGATTGGGTCCAGGGGACATAAAGACCCCAGGACCGGTCGGTTTTGTGGTTAGAGCTTGGAGCGTCCTTGCCACCTCAGGGCCGACTCCCTGGTTCCTGCCCCGTCCTTCAGCTTCACAGCTAATTCGGGCGCGTGGGTGGATTTCTCACTGCCTGCGCTCCTAGGACTCCTTCTGTCTCTCTACGGTCTGTAGCCAGGGACCCAGAACAGCCTCATGATGGTACAGGCCGCCGGGTCCATGTCCTTTCAGTCTCGGGTAATGATGGTTTTCTCTCCTTCCCATCTGACTGGTTGATGGTCTTACTCCTCTCCTCCCAACTCCAGGGCTAACTTCTCACTCCTCCATGACTTTTCTCTCTCCTTCTCACTAACGCCCTTCCTGTGTGTATCCTATTTGTTCCCTCTTTCCTGCCCATTTCCTGTGCTAACTTTCCACCAACCACCTGTCTCCTCCCGCTGTCTCATAGCTGGGCTTAGAGCCCCTTGCTCCTGGACCGGAGTGTGTTAGGTGTGTGTTTGGGTGACTGGACATACTGATCCCAGTTGCTGCAAACTTCTAGTGGTGACCGGACCGCAGTGGCGCAACAAATGCGTCTCGCAACCCTCTCTGGGAGCTGAATGATCATCTGTCAGAGCTGGATGTGGCTCGCAAACCTCATTCAGTGCTGAATGTGGCTCGCAACCCTGTCTCAGAGCTGGATGTCGCTTGTGACCCTCTCGGACCTGGATGTGACTCGTGACCCTCTCTGAGAGCTGGATGTGGGTCATGACCTTCTCAGAGATGAATGTAGCTTGTAAGCCTTTCTCAGAGTTGAATGTGGCTCGCAACCCTCTCTGAGAACTGAATGTGACTCATGATGATCTCTCAGACCTGGATGTGGCTTGCAACACTCATTCAGTGCTGAATGTGGCTCGCAACCCTCTCTCATAGCTGCATGTGTTTCGTGACTCTCTCAGAGCTGGATGTAGGTTGCGACCCTCTCTCAGAGCTGAATGTGACTCGCAACAATCTCTCAGAGGTGAATGCAGCTCGCAACCCTCTCTGAGAGCTGAATGTTATTCGTGATCATCTTTCAGAACTGGATGTGGCTTGCAACCCTTATGCAGTGGTGAATGTGGCTCACAACCCTCTTTCACTGCTGGATGTGATGTGGCGCCTCTGCGACCAGGAGGCCACATAGGGAACTGCAGCCAGGTAGGAGGAAAGACAGTTGCACCACAACACCCTCACAGACAGCCCACACAACCACTAGAGAGCAGCACCCAAACCGGAGCCCGGGAACTCTAGGCGGGCAAGGGGTGGTGGGTTTAGAGACAGTGGATGGGCCAGCAAGCAGGTCAGGTGACAGAGGGTAGATATAGAGAAGGGGAGGAGTAAGGAGTCAGTATGCCCAGGGTACCGAGCAGCCAAGACACAGACCAGCAGCAGGCTGAGAAGCACGGCACAGGTCGAAAGACAGCTGTAGGCCGGTGTAGGCTGAGATGCAAAGACAAGAAGCACACGTCCTGGAAGAGTGGGGTAGAAGGAGCGCAGAATCTGGAGAGCCAGTGCGATCCACAGAGAGAAAGCCCATCCGAAGCCAGCACCCCAGGAGTGTGAGGGAAGAGAGGTCCGGTAGCACTGGGTCCTAGAAACACGGCTGAGACGGCAGACTGCAGGCGGAGTAGCCCTCCTATTGAACTTGAAGTACACGGTAGAAGGGAGCCTGATAGAGCCTCACCCAGGAGGACTATTGGAGGCTAGGCTGGCAGCAGAGTGTCAGCTCTGAAGGGGACCGACGCTTTACCCGGTATCCCAAACTTAACCGACGGGGAACTCCAGCTTTACATTAGGGTTCCCACCCCAAAGGACAGGTAGCTCAGTGGCAAACAGGAGGGCCCACAGGGGACTGAGCCACCGCCATACTGTCTGGACACGCACACCAAGTGAGAAAAGAGAGAGAGAGTTAAAGCCTGGAAAGGACAGAGAAAGAGTGAGGGGTCATAGAGAGGAACAACCTGGCTGCAGGGAGTAAAGGAACCAGAAGGGGAATGTTGTGCCTGTGTAGAGACTTGTACTGTGAACTGTGACTGAACTGTAACTGAGAAAGCTGAGAAGTAAACACGGTGAACCCTGCCTCTGACTCCCTAGCATGATTTTGCCTTCACATGATTCCCTCCAACAGGTCTGCAGAGGATTACAACCAGTGGCGTAACAAGTCTACTGCGGGCCCCGGTGCAGCTTTCACACAGGGGCCCCCTTAGGTGAGGTCCGGGGGGGGGGTGCTGTCAGGAATTTTCAGCCTGACAGCGCAGTTGCGGAGCGGGGCCGCCGCACTTACTATTCTTGCAGAGCCGCCGACAGCAGGAGGAGAGGAGGGGCGGGCACAGCTACAGGAAGTTCCGCTTCACTTCCTCCCCATCCTCCCTCCTTGGCTCGGACTCAAGGCCAAGGGGGCAGGCCCGGTCTCAACCACGACCGCTGTGATCGCGGTAGGTACGCCACTGATTACAACCTGAAAAGCCACAGCCTGTGAGCTCTGAATCCTGAAGGAGGAATTCTGCAGCATCAGGACAGTAAGTGTACTGCACCCATCACAAGCCTGCACACTACACCATAGACTTTATCATCACTGCCCCGGGGAACCCAGTTCTACCCGCGGAAAACTATCCTATCATTAGCTGCTATAACATCATCCCCGGAGGTTTTGCAGCAGCGTTGGTCCCATTATTGACCACAAGGTGTCCTCAGATGGCAAACTAATAATTCAACAAGGTGTGGATGTCAGAATAATTGATAAGACAATAATAATGTCAAATAGTATCTGCAAAATGCAGTGTGATGAAATCATATATACTGTATATAAAAAAGAAGAAAAAGACAATAGGTGCAAAAAATATATATATCCGAAATTATGCAAAGTTGCAACCTAGTGGGCACCTAAAAAGAAAGATAGAAAGCAATAATAGCTGAGTGTGAAGATAGACATGGCAGAACAATGCCTGTCAACCGGACAGCTGTAATATTGTACAATGTTCACTTGCACATATATGGTGTAGGAATACTTCCACCAGCACAATGTGCTCTCTGCAAATGCGCTTCCCAAATGTAACTCTGATTGGAGTTAATGTGATCCTGACCCAATGTTGGGGATGCTGCAATAGCAAACAACACTGTTCACTACAACCAGTGCATAAATAGAAATAACAAAACAGGTGTGTAAACTCAATTTGTACACTTCTCTTTGTACTAACACAATTTGTGTAATACCAACCCAAAAATTCTGTTTTGCTGTAGTATTGTGATTCACAGTTCAGAGATTCGTTTGTGGATCGTGGATTACGTCAGAGCTTTGTGGGAACATGTTTGATAATAAATTGGTGAAAAAGGGATAGTGTGAGCGAGCCTTTATTCAAATAAAGTATTTTTTACTCTTACTGGGTTAGTAATGGGGATGTCTGATAGATGCCTCTCCATTACTAACCCCTGGGCTTGATGCCAGCTGACAATTCTAATTTACCCTGATTGCCACCACACCAGGGCAATCAGGAAGAACTAGAGCAAATATGATTCACCAATTCTAAGGTGGCTTTTTTTATTTAAGAAGGGCCTGGATGCCTTTCTTGAAAACTATAATATAATATAATAAATAATAATATATATAATATATAATATAATATGTTTTTTTTAGGATGGGAAGGGTTAAATAACCATGGACCTTCCCAGCCTGATAATACCAGCCCGCAGCTGTCTGCTTTACCCTCGCTGGTTATCATAGATGGGGTCTCCACATTTCTTTTATAATTACTGAATTTTTCAATTCCCATTAGTGACCTGGGAGTATAATGGCCACTTTACACACACCAACTTATCTGTCCAACTTCTGAACAACTTACTGGTTGCAGTGAAATCATGGACACATTGCTCCATTGTACACAGTCACAAAATGTAACAATGTGTCCATGATTTCACTGCAACCAGTAAGTTGGTCAGAAGTTGGACAGATAAGTTGGTGTGTGAAAAGTGGCCCTAAGATGTGCCCAGGCATCTTCCCTATGTTGTCCCCCATTGCATTTCATCACTTTCCATCAATATTAGCAATTTTCCTGCACTCCCCCAATCTCTAGCATCAGAAATAGGTGTTTCTCATGCCCTGAGTTAAGGCCCCGTTACATATAGCAGGTTTTGTGATGTAGCAGCGACCTCGCCAGCGATATCGCTGTGTGTGACACCTAGCAGTGATCGGCTCCCCGCTGGGAGATCGCTGATTGTTAATGAATGGCCTGGACCATTTTTTGATTGGCGATCTCCCGCTGGGCATGCTGCATTGCTGTGTGTGACACGGGCAACGACCAGCGATCCCCATTCTGAGGCCGACAACCTGACAGATCCCAACGACTGTCGGGTGTCAGCTCATCGGTGGGTCATCGCTGGTAAGTATTCCTGTATGGCATCTCACCAGCGACCAAGTAGCGATGCACCAGAGATCCCGGACAGGACAGATCATTGTCAGGATCGCTGGTGCATCACTACGTGTAATGGGGCCTTTAGTAAGAGTCTTTCATTGCAAGCATCTCTATTCCAAGTGGCTATTGTTCTGATTATAGTGCAGCTGCATGTAGACTGAGGGAAAAATAGGGCTGTTTAATATGATCACAAAATGTCAGTAGGAAAGATGCAAATCAATCATTTAAAACATGTACACACAATCTTGTGTATCACCACTTCCTTCAGTGGTATAACACAAGAGGCTTCCCACATGTGACCTCAATGAAATCCTCAGAATTGCAAAGCGCTGCAGAATATGTTGTTACTATATAAATAAAAATATTATTATTATTATTATTATTATTATTATTATTATTATTATTAATGAAAGCTTATTATTTCAGTTACATGATTTCACAATATGGGACTGTATTGACTTTTAATTCATATAAAAAAAATATTTTTTGGCTGTGGGTTAAGTAATCTGTTATATATTCTTTGTAACAAAACAATAAATCAATCCAAAAATAAAAGATGGGCATCGATAAAAATGCAATGACAAGGGAGTTCCTATTCGAATCGCTTAACAGACAGCTTCATCAGGGGCTCAATTGGTAATTCAAAAGATCTTGTGCATCTTTTTGTGGTCATACTTTGACATGCCCACCAGGAGGACCGTGGGGTACTCGGAACCAAGTTGGGAGTTCTTTAGGGAGGTCACAGGGTCATGACCCAGTTCTGTGGCCCTGGTCGTATCAATAAAAGCGGTTATTTTATATGGGAAATGAATTTGCAACGCCACCCATGGGTTTCGGTAATGAGGATGAATGGTCGACGCTGCAATCAGATCCTCTGGGGCCTTTGGTAATGCAGTTGAGGTGGTTCTGCTCTCCATGGGTAGAGCCAGAGCCCAGGGCAATTTAAACAGTTTATGCTGGGAATAGGTTACGGTGGCGTGCTGGATAAATGACTGGAGGACACCAAGATGAAACTTTCCTTTACCTTTACTTGGTGGTTGCAGGTGCAGAATGGGGTACTTGTAATAGATGGTAATGGAGGTCCAGACAGCCGGGAAGCAATTGGGGATCCACCTAGCCAAGTGGTTGTAGAGGTGTTCCTTCTGCGCAGTGCTACTTCGACCTCGCTGCCTAAAGCTGTGCTGCTGCACTCTTCCTGAGTATCTAGTCTTTACCCATATGGCAGGCAGCTTGATCCTGTTCCAGGTGTCGCTTCTTGGTGGCGGCTCCGGGCTCTGCTTTGCTGTTGGGTGTTGAATAGGGCCAGAGGACTTGCTATCATCTTCCCTCTGGATTTAGCTGCCGGGACTTCAGTACCCAGACAACCACGGACTCCAGGGTCCTGTTTCTAGCGCTCTCCCCTGTGGCGAGCCTGGACATAGCTCCACTTCTCAGGTTTTCCTCGACTTTTCTCTGTCACTAGCCTTCCACTGTCCTGAACAAGCTCCACCGGCTCCAGTCCCCAGGACGTCTGTTCTATTCCATACTCCCTAATGTTTTCTGACTTTCTGCCTAACCCATCCCAAAGGCCAGAGTTTATAGGGAAGCTGCCCTGAACCTGGGTGCAGAGCTCCCTCTTCAGGTCTGGAGTCAGGACAAGTGTTGGATGCTGGTGTTACCTGATTAGGGGACGCCTTCTTGCTTCCAGGCATGACATCACCCCCTGTGACGGAGGCAATGCCACTGTGGCAACCGGACTTTTGGGGTGCCACAATTTCATTAAACACTTTTTTGGATATAATTTTGAAATATAATACATAAAATAAAGTAATTATGAAAAATAAATGTTCTAGAGATTTTCATTGGGGGAGAAGATTTTTAACCTCTTCCCGACCTTTGACGATATAGAGATGTCATGAAAGTCGGTGTGTTCCCGACCCATGACGTCTCTATAACGTCATGGCTTCTTTGCTCTCCTGCAGCTCCGGTGGTAGTGCCAGTGACAAGTCACCGGAGCTGCAGGATCGCAAGGACCTATACTTTAGCCCAGGGTGTGACTTAGCACCCCCGTGGCTAAAGTCGCTCTGATTGGCAGTTGAAAATGAAACTGCCATCAGGGCGAATCATAGGGATTGAGCGAATCATAGGGATTCACCCCTCAAGATCTGATTGGAGCTCTCCAATTAGGTCTGCAGGGGCAGATCGGTGGGTGCCCTCCCCCTCCTCAGCCCCCCTCCCACTCCAGTAAAGATTAGGGACCCCCCATCCCTCCAATCCACCCCCTCCTCCGGTTCTGTATGTATCTGCCTGCGGGCTGCAGTGCTGAACCCGCCGGAGCTGCGGGTGCAGCCCGCCGGTGGCTACATACAGAACTGCCGGTTAGGCTCCTCAGCCCCTCAGCCTCCCCCCCAATTCCTGTGCTCTGGGCCCCCCTTCACCTCTCCCGTCGGGCTTCCTGTGCTGCGTGTGGGCCCCTCCTTCCTCTTCTGGGCTCCTCCTTCTCACCGGTGGATGGTGGGTGAGGTAAGTATGAATGAATGACTGCATGCATGCAAGCAAAGATGGGTGCAAGCAAGGATGGGTGCATGCATGCATGGGTGCATGCATGCATGGGTGGGTGCATGCATGGATGGGTGCATGCATGGATGGGTGCATGCATGGATATTGCATGGATGGATGTGTGCGTGCGTGGATGCGTGTATGTGTGCATGGATGGATGTGTGCATGGATGGATGTGTGCGTGCGTGGATGTGTGCGTGCGTGGATGTGTGCATGTGTGGATGTGTGCATGGATGGATGTGTGCATGCGTGGATGTGTGTGTGCGTGAATGTGTGCATGAATATTGCATGAATGGATGCATTCGTGTGTGGGTGGGTGCATGGATGGATGTGTGCGTGCATAGATGTGTGGATGCGTGCATGTGTGGATGTGTGCATGGATGGATGTGTACATGCGTGGATGTGTGTGTGTGTGAATGTGTGCATGGATATTGCATGGATGGATGCGTGCATGCGTGGATGTGTGCATGGATGCGTGCATGTGTGGATGCGTGCTTGTGTGGATGTGTGCATGGATGGATGTGTGCATGCGTAGATGTGTGTGTGCGTGGATGTGTGCATGGATATTGCATGGATGGATGCGTGCGTGGATGTGTGCATGGATGGATGTGTGCGTGCGTGGATGCGTGCGTGCATGTGTGCATGGATGGATGTGTGCGTGCGTGGACGTGTGGATGTGTGCATGGATGGATGTGTCCGTGCGTGGATGTGTGCGTGCGTGGATGTGTGCATGTGTGGATGTGTGCATGGATGGATGTGTGCATGCGTGGATGTGTGTGTGCGTGAATGTGTGCATGAATATTGCATGAATGGATGCATTCGTGTGTGGGTGGGTGCATGGATGGATGTGTGCGTGCATGGATGTGTGGATGCGTGCATGTGTGGATGTGTGCATGGATGGATGTGTACATGCGTGGATGTGTGTGTGTGAATGTGTGCATGGATATTGCATGGATGGATGCGTGCATGCGTGGATGTGTGCATGGATGCGTGCATGTGTGGATGCGTGCTTGTGTGGATGTGTGCATGGATGGATGTGTGCATGCGTAGATGTGTGTGTGCGTGGATGTGTGCATGGATATTGCATGGATGGATGCGTGTGTGGATGTGTGCATGGATGGATGTGTGCGTGCGTGGATGCGTGCGTGCATGTGTGCATGGATGGATGTGTGCGTGCGTGGATGTGCGCATGCGTGCATGGATATTGCATGGATGGATGCGTGCATGCGTGGATGCGTGCATATGTGGATGTGTGCATGGATGGATGTGTGCGTGCGTGGATGCGAGCGTGGAAGGATGTGTGCGTGCTTGGATGGGTGTGTGCATGGATGTGTGCATGGATGGTGTGTGCGTGCATGCGTGGATGATAGGTGAATGATGTGTGCATGGGTGGATGGATGGATACATGGGTGGATGGATGGGTGCAAAAAGGGATCAAGAGTCCTCTTGTTGTAGTCTCTGGGATCATAGGCATGGTGCATTGTATGACAGATCATTGCCATACAGTGCACCATAACTCTGACCCCAGAGACTGTAGAAAGAGGACACTTGATCCCTTGCTGCAGTCTCTGGATTGACCAGAGGCGATCGAGCGTCGTGGGACCTTCGTTGTGGACTACGTCGGATCTTTATAATAAAGATGGGTACCATGGGCACCAGGGCAACTGGAAGAGCCTGGGTACAGTGGCATAAAATGGCACTTCAATAAATGTGCCATTTTCTGGGACACCTGCGGGCTGCAATTCGCAGCATGGGGGGTCCAGAACGCTTGGGCCTCTCCATGGTGAGGATTCCAGCCCCCAGCTGCCAAGTTGTACCTGGCTGGGCCAAAAATATGGCGGAGCCACACGTCATTTTTTTTCTAGAATTAGTTCTAGAAATAAAAAAAAATGGGCTTTGCTGTATTTTTGGTTGCCAGCCAGGTACGACGAGGCAGCTGGGGGTTGCTGGCAGTCTGTAGCTGCCAAGTTGTACCTGGCTGGACCAAAAATATGGCGGAGCCCCACATCATTTTTTTTTTTCTAAAATCAGTTCTAGAAATATAAAAAAAAGGCCTTCGCTGTATTTTTGGTAGCCAGCCAGGTACAACTTGGCAGCTGGGGGGCTGGAATGCTCAGCGTGGAGAAACCCAAACGTTATGGGCCCCCCCACACTGAAAATTGCAACCCAAAGCCACCCCAGAAAATAGCGCATTCATTAGAGGAGCAATTTTCTGATGCTGTACCCCAACTCTTCCAGTTGCCCTTGTGCTGGTGGCACACAGGGGCTCTCCCTACGCGACATGGTACCCGCTAACAAGTTGAATGGAAAATTAGCTCCAATTGTTAGTGAACACCATGTCAAGTATGGAGAGCCCCCGTGTGCCTAAACATTGGAGCTCCCCCACAAGTGACCCCATTTTGTAAACTAGACCCCCCAAGGAACGTATCTAGATGCATAGTGAGCACTTTGAACCCCCAGGTGCTTCACAAATTGATCCGTAAAAAGGGAAAAAGAAAATTTGTGTGAATAAAAGTACTTTTTCCTTATTACGGATCGATTTGGGAAGCACCTGGGTGTTGAAAGTGCTCTCTATGCACCTAGATACGTTCCTTGAGGGGTCTAGTTTCTAAAATGGGGTCACTTGTGGGTGAGCTCCAATGTTTAGGCACACAGGGGCTCTCCATACGCAACATGGTGTTCGTTAACAATTGGAATTATTAGCGAACACCATGTCGCGTATGGAGAGCCCATGTGTGCTAAACATTGGAGCTCCCCCACAAGTGACCCCATTTTGGAAACTAAACCCCCAAGGAACCTATCTAGATGCATAGTGAGCACTTTGAACACCCAAGTGCTTCACCAATTAAACCGTAATAAGGAAAAAGTACTTTTTTTTTTCTCACACAAATTTTTCCTTTTTATGGATCAATTTGTGAAGCACCTGGGGATTCAAAGTGCTCACTATGCACCTACATAGATTCCTTGGGGAGTCTAGTTTCCCAAATTGGGTCACTTGTGGGGGAGCTCCAATGTTTAGGCATACAGGGGCTCTCCAAAAGCGACATGGTGTCCGCTAACAATTTGAATGAAAAATCATCTCAAATTGTTAGCAGACACCATGTCGCATTTGGAGAGCCCTGTATGCCTAAACATTGGAGCTCCCCCACAAGTGACCCCATTTTGGATACTAGCACCCCAGGGAACTTATGTAAATGGGTGGTGAGCACTTTGAACCCTCAGATGTCTCACAAATTGTTCCGTATAAAATGAAAAAGTATGTTTTTTTCACACAAATGTTCTTTTAGCCTAATTTTTTTCATTTTCACATACAGTAGGCAACAGGATAAAATGCATCCTAAAATTTGTTGGGCAATTTCTCCTGAGTACACCGATACCTCATATGTGGTCATAAACCACTGTTTGGGCGCACGGCAGGGCTCAGAAGGGAAGGAGCGCAATTTCACTTTTTCAATGGAAAATTAGCTCCAAAAGTCAAATGGCGCTCCTTCCCTTCTGAGCCCTGCTGTGCGCCCAAACAGTGGTTTATGACCACATATGAGGTATCGGTGTACTCAGGAGAAATTGCCCAACACATTTTAGGATGCATTTTATCCTGTTGCCCATGTGAAAATGAAAGAATTGAGGCTAAAAGAACATTTTTGTTAGGAAAATTAAAATGTCCATTTTTTTCCTTCCATGTTGCTTTAGTTCCTGTGAAGCACCTGAAGGGTTAATAATCTTCTTGAATATAGTTTTGAGTAGCTTGAGTGGTGCAGTTTTTGGAATGGTGTCACTTTTGGGTGTTTTCTGTCATGTAAACCCCTCAAAGGGACTTCAAATGTGATGTGGTCACAAAAAAATGGTTTTGTAAATGTTGCTGGAAAAATGAAAAATTGCTGATGAACATCTTTCTTGGCAGGACAGGTGCCA